>CM068757.1:14324464-14441827 GCA_035084275.1 Hydrolagus colliei | reverse complement strand
TCGTGGATTGAGTGACCAAATTATTCTGATTACGTTTTGAAGGGATTATTACCCCCAGGAAAAGCGATTCTGCCAATTGACTAGCAAACGATTCCTCTGACTGCGAGATACACAGAGCCATGTATAGTAAGGAAACCTGCCTAATGTATCGTCCCGTCCTAACCGGGAATCAAACCCAGGTCCTCTCACTTGTGCTCTAACTACTGAGCTACAGGACTCCGCAATATGGAGGATCATCAGTCAGGACTCTTTCTAAATAATGCCATGGATCTTTAATGTGCCACAGGCTGATGAGTCCTTGGTATAATGCGTCCTTGGTTTAATATCTCCTCCAGATCAGCCTGTTCAGTGGGACATTAAAGATCCTTGGCATTATTTAGAAAGAGAGTCCTGACTGATGGGAGTGATTGGGACTGAATGAACAGCTTGCTCTGACAGTCAGTGGTGACCCAATAAGTCTTACGACCTCCCTTGTGCTCTGTACGTTTCTATGATTCCATGGATTCCTTGTAGCTCAGTGATTAGAGCACTCGCGTTACAAGCGAGAGACCCGAGTTTGATTTTCGCGGCAGAGCGAAACCTCGGGCAAGTTTCCTGACTCCACACGCCTGATAAGAATCCCACAGGAGAAACAAAATTGGTCATTTTTCAATCCACGACTGTTTGTGGGGACGCTGCTGTGCGCAATTGGCTGCCGCATTTCGCCCACAAATATACGGTCAATTCTCTTCGCAGTATATTCGCCCACAAATATACAGTCAATTCTCTTCGCTTTGAGACGTCTAGAAGATATGAACAGCGCTGTATCAAACGCAAGGATTATTATTATGACGGACCCCCTGACCGCTTCCTCCCCCAAAAAGGATGGAGTGCACCACACAACTATACATCTACAGTGTATACTGACCTCTCCACATAACAACAGAAACATAGTACACTGACATAACACCTTTCTTGTTTGGAGGACGTCCTAAGGCGCTAGACAGTCAGGGACTTGGACCCGAGCTGATGGATGGAGGGCAGGGAGGAGAGGGGTAGGACGGCCTCAACAAAGAAGTTTTATCACTGAAACACGAGCGTCGGGGGAAGTGATTTAAGTGGATGGTTTCAGATGGGGAGCACACGTGAGCAAAGGAACAATGGTCCCCTCCTGTGCTGTAACCTTTAATGAATCTATGAAATCACATGGCCGTGTGAGCGCAATGCCAAATCACTAAAGCCCAGATTAGGTTGGGTTTCACAATGCCCAAGGTGATACGCGCAGACAAGAGGCTTGTGAGACTGTGAGATGCACTGGCCCGGCAGGCCACAGCAAGTGGGATCTTTCAAAGGGCTTGACAGACCCTTGGTAGACGTGTGTTCAGGGATGTGGAAGAAAGGTCAGAAATTGGGAGTCCAAAGATGTGCGGTAATCTAATGAATTTGAGGAAGATAGGAATGGCCTCAGCCCCTCAAGCATGTTACGGCATTCCACTAGATCGTGGCTGATCTGTACCTCAACTCTAAATCCATGCCTTTCAGCCGTAACCCTTGATACGCCGAATAACAAATCTGTGTCAGTCATGAAAATTTGAATGGATCCAACATCCACGGCCTTTGGGGCTATTTTTAGGTTGGCCGGGCTCCCTGGGGGTAAAAGAATTTCCCCTATTTTGGTTGTTGTTGTTGATGTTGTGTTCCTAACCCTCAGGTCAGGTCACGTCAGGTCAGAAACAGCAAATGTGCAGCAGTCACATTGTTCCTCTTCCTCAGCCTGAAGGTCAGGGTTAGGTGAACGCCCCGAGGATCACTTCCTGTGTAGAGAAGGTCCCAGAGAGGTTGCGTTCCTGGAATACCTCACCTCATGTGAAAGTGGGATCACGGAGGTTAAAGGACTGGAATGTCTCTCCTTGTCTGGAGGTCCGCCAGGGGATTATACGCAAAATATCTCCCCCCACCACCCTCCCCCACCCCCCCCCCCACCCCACACACACACACAACCACCCCCATCCCCTCCCCCAACCACTAAACACACACATTCCCTAATTTGTGTGAAGTAGGACACGAGACCAAAGGCTTCCAATATTAACGCAGAGGTCAGAACACGCAGGTAAAATTAAACAATAAAACTACATGTACATCGCCTGTCACATCGGTGGGACATCCCGGCTGGGGTTTGGGATCAGGAGGCGTGGAGGCCAGGGAGGATAGGGGTAGAAGAGTGACTGAAAGCGCGGTCGAAGAGGAGGGTCTTGAGTCGTGCCTTAACAGAGGCAACAGAGGGAGCAAGGCTTCCGAACAAGCCACACAGGCAGCAGTGCTACAAACTGACGTCTCACATGAAATATAATACCTTTCATGTCGGATTAATGCCTTGAAGCGCTCCACACAGATGACGGAGCTCGACAAAGAGGGAATAAAGAGAGGAACTTAAGAGTCTTTACCAAATGCAAAAAAAATGTTTTCAAGAGGGTTTTTTTTAAGGCCGGGAAATAGGATGAAGGGATTTAGGGGAGAGGAGGGTTCCAGAGGTAATGGAAATTACCCACCTCTCTATAAACGATGGAGAGAGTGAGGCGTAAAGTCTAAACTCGCATTTTGTTTTGTGGAGATTATTGTGAAGGGATAATAATAATAATAATAATAAGTGGAAAAATCCTTGAACTTGATAAAAGCGTCTTTGAGGCAATCTCAGAGCACTTCATATAAGTTCAATTTGTTGTTATACACTAGTCGAGTGAATCGACCGTGTATTCTGTGAGCAAAACGCGGCAGCCAATTGCGCACAGCATTGCTAAACACGATTGAGACAGTGAACCCAGAACTTTGCTTCGGGTTACAACCGGACTGTGAACCACAAAAGTGCCCCCAACCTTGTGAACTCGGAGGCAAGTTCTACCCCCCTGAGCCAGGCATATGCTGCGACACGGTGATTGAGGGCACAGTGTGGGTACCAGTCCTGAATAATAATAATAATCCTCGCGTTTGATATAGAGCTTTTTATATCTTATCGACGTCTCAAAGCGCTTCACAGAATATACCGTAAAGTGAATTGACTGTATATTTGTGGGCGAAACGCGGCAGCTAATTGTCCCACAATCAGTCGTGGATTGAAATGACCGATTTTATTACAGATTTTTTGGGGGAGGGATTATTATTAGGCGTGTGGAATAAGGCAACTTGTCCAAGGTTTCGCTCTGCCTGGAATTGAACCCAGGTATCTCGCTTGCGAGGCGAGTGCTCTAACCACTGAGCTACAGGTCTCCACATGTGCCCTTCCCAGCCTTCAAACCTCAAATAGCACACGAGTGAGCTCCACATACCACACACTCACCCTCAGCACCTAATTAAATGTCAGTGGATGCAATAATCTTGCAAAATTGCATGGGTGCTGGTGTTTGAAGCCATGGTGAGTCATACCAAGGCCTTCACCTCCTCTGCTGTCTCTATTTGCAGATCTCCGGGCTGCTGTCAGTCTCACAAATCACCCCTCACTGTATTTTTGAGTAGGAAAAACGAGGGTTTATTTTAGAAGAGTTCAATTGCCAAGTAATAAACTCCTTCCTGCATTTGGTACATTTGATGGCCTTAGAAATGCCTCAAAACTCTTCAACAGAGTGAGTTACTTTCAAACAAATGTGTGGCACCCTGGCCCAGCTGGCTCAGTACTCTGGTCTCCAAGCCAGAAGATTGTGCGTTGAGGTCTCAAGTTGGGACTTGGGAGCTCCTGCAGCTCAGTGGTTAGAGCGCTCGCCTTACAAGCGCGAGACCCGTGTTCGAATCCAAGCAGATCAGAGCGAAACCTTCCTTACTCCACACGCCTAATAATAATCCGTCCCAAAAAATCCTACGATAATAAAAATTGGTTATTTCGATCCACGACTGTTTGTGGGGACGCTGGTGTGCGCAATTGGCTGCCGCGTTTTGCCCCTAAATATACAGTCAATTCACTTTACAGTACATTCTGTGAAGCGCTTTGAGACGCCGATAAGATGTGAAAAGCGCTGTATCAAATGCGAGGATTATTATTATTATTAATACAGTCCAAACAGACACCCCAGATTCAGAGCTGGAAGCCGGGTGGGTAAGGCGTGAGGGGGCTTACATTGTTAAGAGGCCTCGGGCAATAATAGACACAGCAAACTCGATGACAGAACAGGTGCAACAAATTTAAGAATTTGCTGGTGATTGAAGATCACCAAGGTCCACCCAGTTCGCCTTTCACCGTCCTGGCAGTCGCTTGACATGCCATGTCCCAAACTATATACCGTATCCCCAGATATTATTTTCTAGCAGAAATCTATCTCATTTGTTCATGAAAGAACCAACACTTTCTGCTTCCACCATCTGTCTCCCTCGGCAGCCCGTTCCATAAGTTTACTGCTCGCTCACTGAAGTACCGTCCCCGCAGATTTGTTCTGAATTTACCCCACTTCAATCACAATCCTCTGGTTCGACTGTTCAGCATAAGATGAAACGGCTTATTTATCATTATCTAGTCGCTTTAGAACTCAAAAGACCGTAATCATATCGTTTGAAAGTCTGGATTTCAAGCTGTCAATTATTCCTTATTTTGCGGTTCAATTTGGGGCTGAAAATATACATATATTTCTGAACGAAAGAAACTTGACATGATACAAGCTTTATGATGATTAGGATTGTTAAGACATGCAGAGCGAGAAACAAATTTTGTCTCATTTTCTAAAATGAAACTCATTGAACAAAATGAGTCCTGTGGCAGGACTTTTGACAAGAGCAATATAGGCTCTGAACATATATGGTATAAAGCTTAATGTGTCTATATCTGTGTCCATCAGTATACATATGTGCCTGGGATCTTTGGATGTGTTGTTATATAAATATCCCTTCATAGTATGTACATTCACATGCATATATTTGTACATGATAATCCTTATATTTGATAGAGACATATCACATCGTTGAGACATCTCAAAGGTCCTCATGTACTGTAAATGGATTGATTGAATCCCATAAAACACAATTAATCGTCACCCAATTTATTTATTTTTAAAAGTGTGTTTGTGTGTTCATATGTTTTGTGCGTGTGTTACATGGAGGATGCATTTGCATATCTACATGTGCATCTATGTCTGTAGTTCTCAACTCATGTGAGTTGTGTCTCTATAGCTCTGTCCATCTATATTATAATAATAATAATAATGTAGAGACCTGCAGCTCAGAGCACTCGCCTTGCAAGTGAGAGATCTGGTTTTGATTCCCTTGGGCAAGTTTCCTTACTCCACATGCCTAATACTGCACTAATCCCTAAAAAATACAATAATCCTTGCATTTGATGTGGCTTTTGTCCACGTCTTGTCCACGTCTCAAAGCGCTTCACAGAATATACTGTAAAGTGAATTGACTGTATATTTTGTGGGCGAAACGTGGCAGCCAATTGCTCACAGCAGCGTCCCACACACAGTCGTAGATTGAAATTACCAATTTTATTTTTGCGTTTTTTATGTTGGGGGGGGTTATTATTAGGCGTGTGGAGTAAGGAAACTTGCCCTTAGTTTCGCCCTGGCCTGCTTGGATTGAAACACAGGTCTCACACTTGCGAATGCTCTAACTACTGAGCTATAATGAATTGGTCACTTTAATCCATGACTGTTTGTGGGACACTGCTGTGTGCAATTGGCTGCCGCGTTTCGCCCACAAATATGCAGTCAACAACAACAACAACAACAAAATTACATTTGTAAAGCGCCTTTCACGTCAGGAGTCAACTCACTTCACAGTATATTCTCTGAGGGGCTTTGCGACGTCCAGAAGATGTGATAAGGCGCCGTGCCAAATGCGAGGACTATTATTATTATTATAATCCTTGCATTAGATACGTCGCCTCGTCACGTCTCCGAGACGCCCCATTGCGCTTCACCGAATACGCCGCAAAGTGGGGTGACTGCGCATTTTCCGTGGGAGAAACGTGGCAGCCCGTTGCGCATTGTCAGCGGACAGCCGTGTGTTGAAAGTGCCTCATTAATGAATTAGTTCATTACTTTGTCAATCGATTCTTTTGCCCACAAGCGCACAGTCGGTTCACTTGACGGTCCATTCCGTGAGGCGCTTTGAGACGTCGATAAAGAGGTGAAAGGCGCAACATCAAATGCAAGGATCGTTGTTAGAAGTAGTATTGTTCTTCTTACGTGTCAATGTCCGGGACAACCACGAGGTCGACGCGATATTATATGCGTTAACAATCCCACTGCAATAGACTGTACACCGGGTCTCAGATGCAAGCTCTCCAAGCTTTCCAACTCAACCCAAGCAATGGCGCAACAAGCAACTCACACCCAAAGGCAAACGAAAAAAAACGTCGGAACCTGTTCGACGTACAACAACGATAACAACAATCCTTGCATTTGAGATCGCGCTTTTCACATCTTATCGACGTCCCAAAGCGCTTCACGGAATACACCGTAGAGTGAAGCGACTGTATATTTGTGGGTGAAACGCGGCAGCCAATTGCGCGCAGCAGCGTTGCCCCCGCGAACACTCCTGGATCGAAATGACCGATTTGATTATCGTGGGGTTTTTTTTTTTGGGGGTGGGGGGGGGGGGGGGGGAGACGGACGGACGGATTTTTATTGGGCGTGTGGGGTGAGGAAACTTGCCCGAGGTTTCGCCCTGACCTGACCTGCCGGGGATTCGAACACGGCTCTACCCCAGTTTGGGTCTCCCCAGCTTTCAAGACGAGTGCTCTAACCACTGAGCCACAGGAACACACTGTAGAGTCTACAGTGTGTTATCCACTAACAGACACATCACCCACACATCAGCCCTGATCCAAACCCTTCCTTGTGGGCAAAAACAACAGCTGGGAGGAGGGGGGGGGGGGGGGGGAAAGTTACTTCGAACAAAAGTACGACTTACCCCTAAAATTCTCCCTGTAAAGTTTCATCAAAGTGTTCAGTCTAAACAATGTTTTGGGGGCTTTCTTCTCTCCGCTGTTGTTCTCTGTTGGGCTTTGTCTCTCAGTCATCAGACAGATCAGTTAGAGACAGCAACGTGTGACATAGAGGGGGAGAGACAGAGAGGTGGGGAGTGATTGTAACATAGAGAGAGAGAGACTGTGTTTGGTGGGGGGGGGGGGGGGGGTGATAAGAGAACGATTTGCAAAAGCAGAGAACACACAGAGAGAGAGAGAGAGACAATAAGGAGGAATTTCAGGGCAATTTCACAAGTATTGAGTGAGCCCTATGTGTGTGTGTGTGTGTGTGTGTGAGTGAGCTGTGAGTCAGTGTGTGTGTGTGTGTGTGTGTTCATGTGTCTGTGTGAGTTAGTGTGTGTGTGTGTGAGTGAGCTCTGTGTGTGTGAGTGAGTGAGTGAGTGAGTGTGTGAGTGAGCCCTGTGTGAGTGAGTGTGTGAGAGTGAGCCCTGCATGTGTGAGTGTCTCTGTGAGTGTGTGAGTTAGAGTGAGTGAGTGTGTGTGAGATAGGAGTGAAGGAGGTGCTTCCCACACACTCAGTAATGACACGCCACACTGTGGCTGCCTTCACTGCATTTTTTGGTCAATTTATTTATCTCCAAAGCCTCTGAATTTTGTGTAACTCGGGCTGTGGGTAGGTTTTGAACAGATCAGCAACATTCTCGATTTAAATACATAGGTGGCATTTTACACGTGAGGATATACCCACAATATAAAAAAACTCTTATTGTCTACACTGATTGTCTGTCTGTTAAATTCCCTGGACGCATACATACACACACACACATACACACACTCACATACATACACACACTCACATACACACACTCACACACATACACACACTCACATACATACACACACTCACATACATACACACACTCACACACATACACACACTCACATACATACACACACTCACATACATACGCACACACTCACACATACTCTCTCTCACACACACACTCTCGCATGCGCACTCTCGCGAATGAAATGTTCAAAATTCCATCTCGATTTCTTAATGAACGCCTCACAGCGCTTCGTGGAACGTACCGCAAAGCGGATTGACTGCGCGGTTTCCGTGGGAGAGAAACGCGGCAGCCGATCGCGCGCAGCAGTGTCTCCGTCCCACGCGCGGTCGTGGATTGGAATGGCCAATTTATTATAGGTTTGTTTTGGAGGGATTATTACTGCGTGTGTGTGTGTGTGTGTGTGTGTGTGTGTGTGTGTGTGGTGTGTGTGTGTGTGTGGATTAAGGAAACTTGCCCGAGGTTTTGCCCTGTCCTGCCTGGATTCGAAACACGGGTCTATCGCTCAGTCTCTGAAGGCAAGAGCTCCGATCACTGAGCTACAGATCTCCACATACAACGACAATAGCAAAATTGCCCTTACATAGTGCTTTTTGCGTTGGGAGGACGTCCCAAAGCGCTGGACAATCAGGTCGCGATCCGAGCGGGGGGGGGGGTGGGGGAGGGTCGGGGTAGGGGGAAGGAGAGTGGGAGAGGGGGAGAGGGGGGAAGAATTAGTGGGGCAGCCACTAATTCGAAGAGTCGAAGCAGTCGAAGAGGAAGGTCTTGAGACCGGCCTCGAAGGGGGGGACAGGGAGGAAGCGAGGCGGAGGGGCTGCGGTATGGAGTTCCACAGCATATACACACACACCCGCACATACGCACGGAAATGAAATATTTGAAATTCCATCTCGATTTCTATTGAACGTCCCAAAGTGCTGTGTAGAATATACAGTAAAGTGAATTGACTGCGTGATTTGTGGGCGAAACGCGGCAGCCGATTGTTCACAGCGTCCCGCAAACAGGAGTGGATTGAATGACCCAATTTTAGTTGATTTATTATTTTCTCCAAAGAACTATCACCGAACCTCCAGAAAAGCGATCTGCCAATCGGCTAATAACTGGGTCCCTACTTATTCCTATGTAAACAACAGCAACAGGAAAATGACACTTGTAAAGCGTCTTCCACGTCAGGAGGACTCCCAAGACGCTGGACAGTCACTGTGTCAGACCGGAGCTGGGGGTGGGGGAGGGTGGGGAAGGAAGTAGGGGATTAGGAGTTGCCGATGGGACCATCGAAGAGGAGAGTCTTGAGGCGGGACTTGAAGGAGGACGGGGAGGGGGCAAGGCGGAGGGACTACGGGCCGGAGTTCCCAAGGTTGGGGGCAGAGTGGCTGAAGGCTCGCCCGCCAATGGTGGGGGCGGGTGGGTCAGGAGATGTGGAGTAGCCCAGAGCCTGCTGAGCGGAGGGAGCAGACAGGTTGGCAGGGGGTTAGAAGGTCACAGATGTAGGGTGGGGTGAGCTTGTGGAGAACATTAAATGCAAGGGCCAGGATCTTGAATTGGATCCTCTGGCTGATGGGAAGCCAATGGAGTCGGATGAGGATGGGGGAGATGGGGTCACGGAATTTGGAACGTAGAGGATACGGGCCACAGAGTTCTGGATCAGAGGAGTGTGGAGTAAGTCAACTCACCAAAGGTTTCATAGCTGAAAGTGAGACCTCCAATGGTGGGCAGAGGGTGCGAAGGGATGAGCAGGAACCGTCCTAGTCAGGTGGTAGATTGTAGAGTGAACACAAATGTGAGGATCTTGAAGTCAATCCACTTGGTGATGGGGAGCCAGTGGAGCCAGAACTGGTGATGATGGAGGTACTGAGTTTGGTCCAGGTCAGTGTCCAGGTGCCAGATTTCTGAATGGGCTGATATTCTGAATAGTAGAGCTGGGGAGACTGGCGAGGAATGTGTTGGAGTATTCTAGGCAGGAGATGTCAAACGCATGCACAAGGGTTTTGGCTGCATTTGGAGTAGGGTATGGTCAGAGGCGGAGGTGGAGGAACCATGTCCTGGTCAGGGACCGGATACTGAATGGGTCCAACTTAAGTTACCAGCAGGACTGTGGCCCTTGAATTTGGAGAGATTGGGATGTAAATTGCACTTTTTATAAAAAAAATTGATGTCTTCATATAAATATTATAATAATATGGGTAATTATCACATTGCTAAAAAAAAGTTTGACCATGTGCCACAGAATGCAAAATGGACACAGCAATAGGCTAACGGTCTCTCCTTCCATTTTGTGGATCTGAATCCAGCTCAGGTGTGTTCTGATTACAATAATAATTGCTTACTAATTAATATGTTTCCCTACAAAATGCAGTGTCACTCCACTTTACAGTATATCCTGTGAAGCGGTTTCGGGTGTCTCAAAGATGCGATCGGGCGCTGTATCAAATGCAGGGATTAGAATTATGAAGTAATACCGACACTATATCAAAATGCAAGGATTATTATGTTTTCTGCAGTATTTCCCAGCTCCGTCACTGTCTTGGTTCGATCCTGAACTGTCCTTCCTCCCCCACTTCCACGCCGCGACCAGTACTGACTTCCACACCTTGGCAACATCGCCAGGCTCCGCCACTGCCTCAGGCTGCTGAAACCCTTGTCCACGCGTTCGTCACATCAAGGCTCGACTAAGGAAACTCACTCCACGTGGGTCTTCCCAGCTCTTCCCTTCACAAGCTGCAGGTCATCCAGAACTCTACAGCTCGTGTCCTCTCCCACACCAAGCTTCAATCTCACCCTCGCCCGGCTCCATTGGCTCCCCCATCTCCCAGAGGATCGAATTCAACATCCTCGTCCTCACTTTCAAGGCCATTCGCGGCCTTGTCTCCGCCTAGCTCTCCGATCTGCTGTCTCCCTATGAACCTGCCTGTCTCCTCCATTCAGTAGCTCCAGTCTGCTCCATATCCCCAGCTTGATCCTCCCTACCATCGGCGGACAGGCTTTCAGCCTTTCTGCCACCACGCGCTGGAACTCCATCCCACGGTTCCCTCATTCCCTCCCTTGCCTTCTTCAAGGCCGGTCTCAAGACCTTCCTCTTCAAACGTGTCTTCTGCTGGCCTCCCAACTCTCTCCCTTTCCTGACTGCTGTTCTGCGCCTTGGGATGTCCTCCCGACACGAAAGGCGCCCTAGAAATGTAATTTTCGGGCCGCCAAGACCCTCAGCCGTGCCTCTAACAAACAAGGTGCTCCCTCCACTCAGCGGGCTCTGGCCCGCTTCACGTCCCTGTCCTTGCCTGCCCCAAAATTGGCGGGCGTCCTTCAGCCTCTCTTCCCTCACCTCTGGAACTGCATTTCAGAGTTCCTCTGCCTCTTCCCCCCACCCTCCCTCGCCTCCTTCAATATCTGTTTCAAGACCCTCCTCTTCCACCGTGCCTTCAGTCTTCTTCCTACCTCTCCACCCTCATTTGCCCTCCACTCTCCTGATCCCAACCACCAGCTCCGGTGCAGATCCGTGACTGACCAGCTCCTTGGGACATCCTCCCGACATGAAAGGTGCTGCGGAAATAGAATTTGTTATTGCTGTTGTTTTACACAGCGCTGTAATGTCAAAACGTCACAAAACAATTTCTGGGTAAGCTCTGTCGGTCGATGTGTATTGATTTGTTGCCAAAACCCAGTTAGTTTGTGAACCATAAATGCTTACAAACAGCTATGACCAGTTTATCCAGTGTTTTGTTGGCCAGGACATTTTTTGGAGAGAAACTCCCCACTCGTTTTGGATAGTGACATGGAATCTTCAATAGAATAATAATCATAATAATCCTTGCGTTTGATGTAGACGTCTTATCGACGTCTCAAAGCGCTTCGCAGAATATTCTGTAAAGTGAAGTGACTGTATATTTGTGGGTGAAACGCGGCAGCCAATTGTGCCCAGGAGCGTCCCACAAACAGCCGTGCATTGAAATTTTAATTATTGTGTTTTTTGGGGGATGGATTATTATTAGGCCTGTGGAGTGAGGAAACCTGCCCAAGGGTTCGCCCTGATGTGCCTGGATTCGAACACAGGTCTCACGTTTATCCACTTGGAACAGGCAGATGAAACTCAGGAACAGGTAAACGTGGTTTGAAGTCTCCAGAACGCAAATTCACAGACAGAGAGGTGGACAGACAGTTCTGATGGGAAGTGACTAAGTGACTGATATGGTAATGTGCAGTGCAAATTTACTACCCTCCGCCATCCTCCGTAACAATAGCGCTGATGGGAATCTAACCATGCAAACGCTGTACATTTCCCTGAAAGGAAGCTGCAAACCTATTATACTTCACTGTTTCTGTTCTCACGGACCTGCGTTCCTATCTGGTGAATGAACTCTTTGAAGTACGAAATGTGATATCTTATTCTCTGATGTATCGCTACGTACGTACCGATTCTCTGGATTTCAGCACGGGCAACTGTTCAGGCTAAACTGGTCTCTGCTGTTGCATCTAGTGACCGTGTATTTGGTTGGCTCTCTTATGTGATACTTCCACTGCTCCGTTGAGTCATTCGTGAAAAGGCACACATTTAAGATCATCAAAATCACAAGGGCAGATTACAAGAAGACAAAAAAAAGTGATGTTGTTGGTATGTTTCACTTGTCTCCCTGGAAACCTGTCAAAGTAGGATCGAGTCAAAAAAATTATTCTAAGAGGGAATTAGCCGATGCTTAACAACAATAATCCCCTCGTTTGATGTACCGCTTTATCACGTCATTTTTGAGACGTCTTGAAGAAGAAAAGGTTTTGAAAAGTTATGGGGAGCAAACGGTAAAGTGGGAATTGACAACAACAACAACAAGTTACATTGATGTCGCACTCCTCACGCAGGGTAGCGTCCCAGAGAGCTTGTACGCTTGGGACGTCCTCCCGACATGAAGCAGAGGATTCGGAGGGACATGGAGGAGGCCAGGCCCAGAGGAGCGAAGGCAGCAGGTGCTGTGTTGGGGGGAGAGAAGATCAGAGAGATAGGGGGTGCAGAGGAGTGGAGGGATTTGAAAACAAGGGTGAGGATCTTGAAGTCGATCCTCTCTGGGATAGGGAGCCAATGAAGTCTGGCGAGGACTGGGGTAATGGGGGAGCGAAGCTTGGAGCGGGTGAGTACGTGGGCGGCAGTGTTTTGGATTAGCTGGATTTTGTGGATTGTGGTGGAGGGGAGACCGGAGAGGAGGGCGTTGCAATAGTCCAGCCGAGAGGTGACAAAGGCATGGACCAGGGTTTCAGCGGCTTTTGGGGTGAGGTATTGCCGGAGATGGGCAATCCGTCGGAGGTGGTAGAAGGCAGTGCTGGTAACGGACCGGATGTCGGAGAAGAAGGACAGTTGGGGGTCGAACCTGACGTCTAGGTTGCGCTCAGGTTTTAGGGGCAGGACGGGAAGGTGGAGGAGGTGAGAGCCATGTGAATGGAGACGTTGACGAGAGCCAAGGAGTATGGCCTCCATCTTGTCAACATTCAACTGCAAGAAATTTGCACTCATCCAGCCTCTGATGTGTGACAGGCAGCTGACAGAACATCAGGGGAATGGGGGTCGCAAAGTGAAGTGGAGAAATAGAGTTGCGTGTCATCCGCGTACATGTGGAAGTGTGCCCCATGTCTGTGGATGATATCCCCAAGAGGGAGCATATAGATGAGGAAGAGGAGGGGACCAAGGATGGATCCCTGGGGTACCCCACAGGTAACTGGGTAAGAGCGGGAGGAAAAACCATTTGTGGAGATGTACTACTGGCGGTTTGTGAGGTAGGATGACGGAGGACAGGCAGTGGAGGAGGATGGCGTGATCGACTGTGTCGAACACAGCCGGTATGTCCAGGAGGATAAGGAGGCAGAGGGAGCCCTGGTCGCAGATAGAGAGGATGTTGTTTGTGACTTTCACAAGCGCAGTCTCTGTACTGTGGGCAGGGCGGAAACCGGACTGGAGGGGTTCGAAGAGGGAGTGGGAGGAGAGGTGGGCGCGGAGTTGGTTTGCAACAACGCGTTCCAGTGCTATTGAAAGGAAGGGCAGGTACAACATTGAGTACAACATTGAGCCAGGGAGAGGTGGGGAGGGGTTGGGGTAAGGTGTGCGGTGGTGGGGGGGGAGGCCCTAGTCATGGACAACAAGGAATGTCTTCAGGCGCAATCTGAAGACAGGGAAGGAAGACAGAGGAAGAGTGTTCCAGTGTTTTGGGGCGCAGTAAACTAGGTGGCTCCAGGATAATAATCCTATTGTAGTAATAATAATAATCCTTGCATTTGATATAGCGCTTTTCACATCTTATCGATGCCTGAAAGTGCTTCACAGAATATACTGTAAAGTGAATTGACTGTATATTTGTGGGAGAGTTACACACAGCGGTGTCCCCACAAACATTCGTGGATTGAAACGACCAATTTTATTATTGTGTTTTTTTTGGAGGGATTATTATTAGGCGTGTGGAGTAAGGAAACTTGCCCAAGGTTTCGCCCTGACCTGCCTGGATTCGAACACAGATCTCACACTTGTAAGGCGAGCGCTCTAGCCACTGAGCTACAGGACTCTACTTGAAGACTCGATGGGCAAATGATTTTATGCTGGAATAGGTGGCATAGAGATTTTAATGGTGGATTCATCGACTGTAATTTTGTTGTTGTTTGTCAGTGTGGAGGGGGGGTGGTTAGTGTAACAGAGACGAAGTGTCACATTCAAGGCTTTGACAATGTCAACGTGATAAGGAAATATTTCACAGTTGCAAATTGATTTCCGCAGATTTGCATCTAACTCATCCGCACGATGTGCTGTAGCCCCTGCCAACTCCTTCCTGGGATCAAATACTTTGCTGAGGCGAGAGACAAAGGTTCCCCTTTTAACCGAATTATTCAAGATTTAATTTAATTCAGTCAGATGTCCCCCATGTGATGAAATAACAACAACCAGCAAAATTGCATTTGCATAGCGTCTTTCACGTCGGGAGGACGTCCCAAAGCGCTGGACAGTCGGTACTGTGTATAGGAAGTTTGGGACGAAAAATAGGCCCGACTACAACTCTCGAATCGAGTTAAAATTGACTTGTTCTGCAGATGGATTATCGCATTAATCCTGCATCTGAATAGATAGTTGGAAGACTTGCAGATAGTCTCATTGTACCTTTTGTTGAGCTGATTCTACTGATGAGATGCAATGGGGCAATGGCATGGAAATTATAATTCTGCCATTTATGATAATTGTAATCATGAGGAAACATTTTGGATTAGTTGCTCAACGGATCTCGTGTCCAGGATGGGAATTTCTGGCTTGTCAAGCGCCGTGTTCTTGCCTCTGTGACCGTTTGTGTCTTACCCCGAGCCTTCTGACCTCACTAACATGTCATGTACCCACGCTAACTTGGCTCAATGTACGGCAACTTGCATTGCACTGTCCAACGCTCCTTTACTCTAAAAGATCTTAAAGCGTTCGAAAAATACAACAACTTACATTCACACAGCGCTGGGTATTCGAGCAGGGTAGAGTCCCAGAGCGGAGCTGGGAGGAGAGGGGGCAGGGGGACCATAGGCACAGTCAGAGACGAAGGCGTTGAATCATGATCTGAAGATGAGGAAGGAAGGGGGCAAAGGCGGAGGGATAGAGCAGGAGCGTCCCAGAGTTTCGAAGTGTAGCGGCTGAAATCACACAAGCAGTGAATTGTGGAACGAACCAAAGGCATGAGGGACATGGAGGGGGCCAGAGCCAAGTCGAGCGGAGGCAGTGAGTAACAGGTAAGGGAGAAACACGCACTTTAATAAGGAAATGGGAGATTGAAGAAAGTTAATCAACGCACATGTTTTTACTGTATAACCTTTTCAAGGCAGGGGAGATAGGTAGCAATGCCTAGTCGTTTTGCTAGTGTTATGGTGGCTGAAGACCACCAATTGTGGAGTAAAAGGAATGGGGAGATAGGAGAGAGAGAGAGGTGGAAAGTATAGTGAGGGAAGGTTGCATGGGTTGAGTGGGATGACTGTGGAGGGATTTGGAAACTAAGACAAGGATTATATACTCAAACTATTGAGTGACTGGAAGCCAGGGGAGCTTTGTGAGTATGAGTGCATTTGGAAGTAGAAACAGTGGAGCTTGTGATTGTTCCGGTGAGAGTTCACAGCTAGCTCCGCAGACAGGGTGTTTGAATATCAGCTACTATGTAGGCATGGAACATGCTGGAGTGATGTAGAAACTTATCAGGGTGAAACATCTCCAAGCTCTATTCAAAACAAGCAGGGAGTTCTCTCCATATCATAGTCAATAATCTCCAGCGCTGTGTGAAGCTTTGTGTAAAACGCTGAATGCTGTAAAAGGCGCATTCACAGTTGAGACCATCCCACAATAGGATAACATCAACAGTTATTCTGTTCTTTCTCCAAACAGCACATCCCGTCCCCAGCCTCCCATTGCCTCACTTGCACAAAGTGAGGCATAAAGCCACAAGACATAAAGCCACAAGACACCGTTTTTCACAGTTGGAAATGAAAGGATAAGTTGAGGTAATAATGATAAAATTCCCTGCTTTTGATATCGCGCTGTTCACGTCTTCTAGTCGTCTCAAAGCGCTTCACAGAATATACCGTGAAGTGAACTGACTGCATATTTGTGGGCGAAACGCGACAGCCGATTGCGCACAGCAGTGTGGCCACAAACAGTCGTGGATTGAAATGACCAATTTTTGTTTTGAGGGATTATTACCAGGCAAGTGGAGCAAGGGAATTTGTGGAGTCCTGTAGCTCAGTGGTTAGAGCGCTCGCCTTACAAGCGTGAGACCTTTATTCGAATCCAGGTAGGTCAGGACGAAACCGTGGGCAAGTTTCCTTACTCCACACGTAAATATTTTTAAAATTGTTCATTTCAATCCACGGCTGTTTGTGGGGACACTGCTGTGCGCAATTGGCTGCCGCGTTTGAGCACAGCAGCGTCCCCACAAACAGTCGTGGGTTGAAATAACCGATTTTTAAAATATATATTAGAGACGCTGTCTCTGATTGGCTTAACCCATTGCGGAGTCAACAACCAGAGTCTGTTCTGGTTAAATATCTTAAGATATTTCGTTTTTGATTACATTTGAAAAATGGCTCTGCATGTTGGTTGGGTTGCTGATCTAGGAGGATTATTCAGTCTAGGGTGTCCTGTACCTCAGTGTCCTTACAAGTGAGAAACCTGTGTTCGATAAATAAAATAATAATAATCCTTGCATTTGCGTAGCGCTTTTTACGTCATCTAGACGTCTCAAAGCGTTTCACAAAATACACCATAGAGTGAATTGACTGTATATTTGTGGGAGAAACGCGGCAGCCAATAGCGCACAGCAGCGGTCCCACAAACGGTCGCGGATTGAAAATGACCAATTTGAAAAACATTTACGTGTGGAGTAAGGAAACTTGTCCAAGGTTTCGCGCTGACCTACCTGGATTCGAACACAGGTCTCACGCTTGTAAGGCGAGCGTGCTCTAACCACTGAGCTGCAGGACTCCATAAATTCCCTTGCTCCACTCGCCTGATAAAAATCCCTTAAAAAACAATTGGCAATTTCAATCCATGACTGTTTGTGGGACACTGCTACGCACAATTGGCTGCCATGTTTTGCCCACATTACAGTATATTCTGTGAAGCGCTTTGAGACGTCTAGAGGACATGAAAAGCGTTATATCAAATGCAATAATTATTATTATAATATCTGTATTCGAGTCACTGCTGCCATCTAATGATTGTTTATTGAATGCTCATGTGACACGGACCATTTAATTTCTTTAGTCGAGTGTCTGACACCCGCTCTAAGCTTCGCTCCCCCATTGCCTCAGTCCTTGCCAGACTTTACTGGCTCCCTATCCCAGAGAAGATTGACTTCAAGATCCTCACCCTTTGTTTTCAAATCCCTCCACTCCTCTGCACCCCCCTATCTCTCTGATCTCCTCTCCCCCCAACCCAGCACCCGCTGCCTTCGCTCCTCTGGGTCTGGCCTCCTCCATGTCCCCCCGAATCCTCCGCTCCACCCTCGGCGGCCGTGCCTTCAGCCGCTACGCCCCGAGGCTCTGGAACTCCCTTCCTCACTCCCTTCGCCTCGCCCCCTCTCTTCCAGTTTCAGGTCACAGCTGAAGACCTTTCTTTTCGACTGGGCTTTTGGTCACCTTTCTGCCCCTGGCTCGGTCCCGGGATATAATAATAATAATAATAATCCTTGCATTTGATGCAGTGCATTCCACATCTCATCAACGTCCAAAAGCGCTTCACAGAATATACTGTAAAGTGAATTTGACTGTATATATTTGTGGGCGAATCGCGGCAGCCAATTGCGCACAGCAGTGTCCCACACACAGTCGTGGATTGAAATGACCAATTTTATTAGTGTGGTTTTTTTTGAGGGATTAT
Source organism: Hydrolagus colliei (assembly GCA_035084275.1). Taxonomy (NCBI): domain Eukaryota; kingdom Metazoa; phylum Chordata; class Chondrichthyes; order Chimaeriformes; family Chimaeridae; genus Hydrolagus; species Hydrolagus colliei. Next base: position 14,423,727 of record CM068757.1, on the reverse strand, counting down.
TAGGCGTGTGGAGTAAGGAAACTTGCCCAAGGTTTCGCTCTGACCTGCCTGGATTCGAACACAGGTCTCCCCAGCTTGGTTTCCCCAGCTTGCAAGACAAGTGCTCTAACCACTGAGCAACAAGAGCTCCACAGGGATCCGCTACTGTGAAGCTCTGAGACGCCGTCCGGCGTGGAGGACGCTATATAAATCAAAGTTGTTGTTGTTGTTGACACACGTGGAAACCCATCATCGGACTTAAGAGAATCCAAACCAAACTGAGAAATCCATGCCTTCCATCTATACATGGAAATCCCAGAGATAGATTGATGGAATTGATGGATTGATGGAATGGAATGCGCTCTATCTCCCTTTCTCTCTCTCTCCCTGGAGGGATGCATCCTGCTCACCTAATGTTAGGCACAGGTTGGCAAGAGCCAAGGCTTGGTGGATCCCCAGAGTGTGCGTTGGGGTAACTGCTGGAGCCTAGTCAGCTAACGCATCATTAAAGCTGTCAGTTTGAAATAATTCACTTTACAGTGTTAGGTCAGGCTAACACTGGATACAGTGTTACATCCCCGAGGGGTATGGGGCAGGTGGCGGCAACTGGACTTGAAGATCAGCTACGATCCTCTAAAATGGTGGAACAGAACAGGATCAACAGGCTGATTAGACTACTCCTGTTTCTATGTTTCTCCAGTATATGTTGTGCCCCCCCCCTTCACACTCGGCTCCGCACACTTTGGTTCTCGGCTCTGCCACGTCTCCACACACTCGGGTCTTCAACTCCGCACACTCAGGTCCTCGTCTCTGCCTCGGCTCCACACGCACTCAGGGGCTCGAGACTTTAAAGCTCCATGCCCTCCCCCAGCCAACGATATGCGTCCCCCAAGGGAGGCGCGCCCCACAGTTTGGAAACCACTGCTTTAAAGTGAATCGAGTGTATATTTGAGGGCAAAACGCGGCAGCCAATGGCGCACAGCAGTGTCCCACAAACAGTTGTGGATTGAAGTGACCAAATTATTGTTGGTTTTCTTGAGGGATTGTTACCAGGCGTGTGGCGTACGGAAACTTGCCCAAGATTTCACCCTGCTTGGAGTTGAACCCAGCTCTCTCACTTGTAAGGCGAGCGCTCTAACCACTGAGCTGCAGGACTCCACTAAAATGGTAGAACGACCTCAAGGGGTTGGAAAGCCTACTCATGTTTCAACGTTTCGATGACCACAACAACAACAACAACTTACATTTGTACAGCGCCTTTCACGTCGGAAGAATGTCCAAAGGCACAAGGCCTTGGAGACTTTGGGGAAATTTGGAAAATAATCTATATGTGTGGACTATTGGTTTGTACTGGGGTCGAACAGAAGCAAGTTTGGGAGCAGGTCGGAGGTCAGTCCTGTCTTGCCAAAAAGTGCCTCCATGGGCCAGGACACCACATTCTGCGCATGGGTGAGCGCTGCACATACGGTATTGTTGAAGGGGGTGGCAGCGTTTTGGATTGTACACTTAGTCCTCGCGTAACATCGCAGCTGCGTTGGCAAAGAGTGCGACTTTAAGCGAAACGACGTTAAACGAAATCCGCGTAAAGAATGCCGGACCTTCAGTGTCTATGTACGTCTGCGCCACACAAAGTCGTTTGTTTCCACCCCACACAACGACGTAATAACGAATGCCAGCCTAGGTGTTGATACATTGTGCCAGTAGGTGGCAGTGTTGTGCACTCTGTGCCATGGCTGAGTTTTGAACATGTTGGACCTGCAGGTTTACCCTCATCGAGCCGGAGTTGACAGAAGTGCGCGCGGAGGCAGCGGTGCTGAGTGTATTGTGTCCCCACCCCACTCCCCCACCATTTAGAACTCACTCCAGCCCACAGTCACTTCGCCTCGCTTGCCTCTTTCAAGGTCCATCTCAACATCCTCCTCCTCTTCGACCGTGCCTTCGGTTACTCTCCTACACCCACCCTTCCTGCCATCCTTCCCTCCTGATCCCAACCCCCAGCTCCCCAGCTCGGGTCCAAATCCCTGACTGTCCAGTGCCTTAGGTCGTCTTTCCAAAATAAAAGATGCTCCGGTAAAACTCACTTCTTGTGGTCAGGAGCTGCGTTCTGTCATTGTAGCTCAGCGTCCTGTAGCTCAGTGGTTAGAGCACTCGCCTTACAAGCGTGAGACCTGTGTTCGAATCCAGGCAGGTCAGGGAGAATCCAGGCAGGTCAGACGAGTAATGGGCTACTTTCATTACTCCACACACCTAATAATAACCCCTTCAAAAAGAACACAATAGTAAAATTGATCATTTCAATCCACGACTGTTTGTGGGACACTGCTGTGTGCAATTGGCTGCCGCGTTTCGCTCACAAATATACAGTCAATTCACTTTACAGTATATTCTGTGAGACATTGATAAGATGTGAAAAGCGCTATACCAAATGCAAGGATTATTATTATTATTATTATTGAGATGTCAATACTGGAGACATTCTGCCAGGAGGCAGAAATGGTGAACTTATCGGATTCAATAACCTGTGTGTTCACTATTTACCTCATGCTATATATACCTGATTTACACTGAATCCAACCTTTCCTGTTACCTGACCCGAGAACACTCGAGGACACAGTGTAAAGCGAGCACTTACTTTGCCTCTAACCTAGGCTGTCCCTGATCGAGGAGAGCTGGGTAAGGATCAGGGATGGTATCAGTAAAGGTCGTACATCAAGGAATCATATAATCCTACACCACAGAAGTAGGCCATTCAGCCCATCGTGCCTGTGGCAGCTCTTTGAAAAAGCTATCAACTAGTCCCACGCCCTCGCTCTTACCCCATAGCCCTGTAAATATTTCCCTTTCAAGCTTCTATCTAATTCCTTTTTGAAAGCTACTGTCCAATCTGCTCCCCCCGTCCTTCCAGGCAGTGCATTCCAGACTCTAACAACTCTCTTGGCTTTTTAAAAAAACACTTCTCCTCGTCTTCCCACTGGTTCTTTTTGCCAACTATCTTAAATCTGTCTCCTCTGTTGTTGGTGGGATGCGTGGAAATAGCAGTGCGGTTTGGAATCTCTTCATCACGTCGATGGGTTTCCTCGTGTGTCAGACACCTGGCTGACCCCGAAAAAACCCTTACTGACCCACACGCCAGAGGAAACAGTTTCTCCCTGTTTATCCTCTCACGGTTGTGGAGTGGTAGGCAGCCGTGTCCCTTTAAATGCCGAGCAGGTGGGTTTGGGCTGTAGAGAGGCTGGCTGCCTGCTGTTTGGGAGCAGGTCTGAGGCACGGTGCCCAGGATTTGAACCTGCAGCACAGCCGTCTGGTCAATAAAGTAAATCAAAGTGAGAGGATCCACTGACTCCTCAGTGACCCCAACCTCTGTTTCTGATGCAACAGCCTGAGGAGATTTCTTCAGTCCCATCTTGCCAAAAATGTGCTGGAAGGTGGAGTTTATACTCTCTGGTACAGTAAATTTTAACCAGATGTTCGTTTGGCTGCAATCTAAACTCATAGTTGTGTTATAGAACGCTTTGCCAGTAGGCTATCGTTGCCTGACGAAGACTGCTCCACCCTTACAGACAAGGTCCCATCTTAAATGTTCTGAATTTAACGAAGATTATTTCAGAAGTTGTGACCGGAGATTGGTTTTACCATCTCTACCTAGAGTTGGTCATGTTTATGCCAGTCTATCCCAGTCTATAACTGGGATTCATAAATATCTTTAAATAGTAATAATGATAATGCTTGCCTTTGATGTAGCGGTTTATCAAGTCGTCGAGGAGTCTCAAAATGCTTCACAGAATATTACTGTAAAATTAATTGGCTGTACAGTTTCCAATATGAAATTACATTCACACACCTCCTTTCATGTTGGGAGGACGTCCCAAGGCGTTGGGCAGTCAGAGATTTGGGGCTGATGGAGGAAGGGGTGATTGGGACCAGGGAAGGAGGAGGGGCAGGGAGGGTAGGAGGTTGGCAAAGGCTCGGTTAAGATGTGTATTGAAGGAGTCAAGGGAGGGAACGTTATGAAGAGGGAATGTGGGATGGAGTTCCAAAGGGTGGTATCAGAGAGGCTGAAGGTCTGACTGCCGATGGTCGGGTGGGCTGGGCGGCAGATATGGAGAAGGCTGGGCAGGGGATGTGGAGTGGGCTTGGTGGGGGGCGTAGGAAAGGCAAGGCTGGGGATGTGGGGAAGGCCAGGGGAGAGATGTACGGTGGGGTGGGAGGTTGCGTGGGGGGTCAGGCTGGGGATGTGAGGTGGGCCGGTCGGGGGTGTAGGGTGGTCCGGAGCTGCTGAGCTGAGGGAGCGATGAACAAAATAGAATGAAAACATTTTAAACATGAAAAAAATCTCACCTTTTGGGAATACAAAGGCTGCGTGCCATAACATCACTAAAAATCATTGGTTATTTGATCTCCTGTCCTAGTTTGAAATGTCAGTGATTTAACACACAGAAGCTCTTCTAATAAATCAATGTTATAAACTGTTTCTAATAACGTTTCTCTCCGTGTCCCGCGCCAAAAACCCTCCAGAATTGTTCATTCACCCCACGAGTGTTTTGTGAGGATCGTGGCTGACATAAAATGGTTGCTATTTTCTGCTATAATAAGAATAAGAATAATAAATCCTTGCATTTGATGCAGTGCATTCCACATCTCATCAACGTCCCAAAGCGCTTCACGGAATATACTGTAAAGTGAATTGACTGTATATATTTGTGGGTGAATCGCGGCAGCCAATTGCGCACAGCAGCGTCCCCACACACAGTTGTGGATTGAAATGACCAATTTTTAGTATTGTGGTTTTTTTTGGACGGATTATTATTAGGCGTGTGGAGTAAGGAAACTCGCCCACGGTTTCGACCTGACCTGCCTGGATTCGAACACAGGTCTCCCCAGCTTGGTCTCCCCAGCTTGCAAGACAAGTGCAAGACAAATAGTCACTATACTTATTATCTCAAAAAAGTGAGATGCTTAGATGTAATGGAGTGGTATAAAATGTGTTTGTCCTGACATTTTGAAACTCGGGTCTCAATAAACATCTCGTGCAGATTCAGAGTTAGCTACAGATGATGTTTTGTTATAACAACAAGAGGAAAGTGAACAGAGACTCCGCTATAATAGGACTTCAGCTAAGAGCCCCTACGCTTCACGTCAATTCACTGGTCAGCATATTTTGTGAAGCGCTTGAAGGCATCTTGAAGGTGTGATTAGGCGCTGTATCAAATGCAAGCATTATTCTTATTCCCACTAACCTGTTTAGCTGTGAGTCATCTTCTATGAAAAGAAACGGTTCCTGTCCAAAAATTACCATCATAAACAATAATAATAATCCTTGCATTTGATACAGCGATTTTCGCATATTATCGACGTCTCAAAGCGCTTCATAGAATAGACTGTAAAGTGAATTGACTGTATATTTGTGGGGGAAACGTGGCAGGCAATTACGCACAGCAGTGTTCCCGCAAACAGTCGTGGATTGAAATGACCAATTTTTATTATTGTGGGTTTTTTTGGACGGATTATTATTTGGCGTGTGGAGTAAGGAAACTTGCCCAAAGTTTCGCCCTGACCTGCCTGGATTCCAAAACAGGTCTCACGCCTATAAGGCGAGTGATCTAACCACTGAGCTAGAGGAGCTTTCTTCACACCATGCCCATATCTGAAAGTATTTTGGGGGTTCATTTTCTCCATCTTGTTAGTATCTCATACTATATAACAACAACAGGTTACATTTTACATTAGTACTGCAACCTTCACGTTGGGAGGACATCCCAAGGCCCTGGACAGTGTGGGATTTGGACCCGAGCGGGTGGTTGGGATCATGAGGGGTGGAGGGCAGGGCGCGTAAAGGGTAGGAGGGTAACCAAAGTCATGGTCTTAGAGGAGGGTGTTGAGAAGGGGCCTTGAAGGAGGCAAAGGAGGAGGCGATGAGTTCCAGAGTGCCTGACTGCCGAAGGTGGGGCGGTCCTGGTGGGGGAACAGTTAGCAGGTCGGAGGGAGCAGACAGGCCAGTGTGACGATAGCAGGACGCAGAGGTGGGAAGTAAGAAAAACGTCTGGTTTTTGAGGTTTAAGAGATTTTGCTGAGTGACACTTGAAACAGACAGCTAGCTGGCTCTCCACAACCGCCATCACTGCTGAGATCTGAGTACCCTAAGTGAGAGCGATGGAGTTGGGAGAGTTTGGCAGTGTGGCTCAGTTTCCGGTGCAGACTATAGCTCTGCTTTGGCTGCAATGACTGGAATTCTTCGGGACCTGTGCCAGTTTGACAATCTTCTCTCTGGTCTCAGAAGCCAAAGATAATTTCAGTTCCCGAGCACTGTGAAAGGCTGGCCTAGTTTGTGAGATTTTTGAACCCTTTGGCATCCATTCCATTCCAGAGCAGTGCAATGCAATCTGAGGAGACATTAGCAGATAGACGATTGCAGATACAGCAATAAGATCCATTGAATATCACAGCTACTATTCCAAGGTAAATAATGTTCTATCTGGAACGCTCTTCTCTCTACCCCTCCGCCTAATAGTAAAATAATAATAATCCTTGCACTTGCTGTAGTGCTTTTCACATCTTATTGATGTCTCAACGCGCTTCACGGAATATACTGTAAAGTGAATTCACTGTATATTTTATGGGTGAAACGTGGCAGCCAATTGCGTACAGCAGCGTCCCAAAACAGTCGTGGATTGAAGTGACCAATTTATTATCTTTCTTTTGCCCCAATCTTTCCCCATCTTCAGGTTCCGCATTAACCTTCCTCATTAACTGTGCCTATAGTCACCCCCCCACCCCACCCCCCGGTCTGGGGTCACTGTCAATCGCTCTGGGACTCTATATAAAGAGAGGAGCGCTATGTAAATGCAAGTTATTGTTGCCTTTATTGTTGTAAATGTGCAGTCAAATTTATGAACAACATTGACTGAGATGGTCCTCAGGGAACTATTTGTATCTCCTTCATCACCACAACAGTATGTCTAGACTGATCTCTTTTTCCTTCTCTCTGTTTCTTTCATGCTCTGTCTTACCCTTACCCTCTCTCAGTCTTTGAACCTATATTTCCCACTGTCTCTCAGAACCTAAATATCTCACCCCCTCTCTCTCTCTCTCCCACAGTAGAGGAATTGGATCGGATAAGTATAAACAGAGAGGAAGTACTAAAAAGGTTGATGGTGCTCAAGGTAGATAAGTCACTTGATCTGGACGGAATGTATCCTAGGTTACTAAGGGGAATACAGGTGGAAATAGCAGAGGCTCTTGCTTGGACATAGGGATGGTACCAGAGGACTGGAAGTTTCCTAATGTTACTCCCCTGGAGAAAAAGCGGCAGAAGGACAAACCTGGGAATGACCAGACCAGTCAGCCCAACATCAGTAGTGGGGAAGCTTCTAGAGACTACAATCCGGGACAAAATAAATCTTTACTTAGAAAAATATGGGTTAATAAATGACAGCCAGCACGGATTTGTTAAAGGAAAATCTTGTCTAACAAACCTGATAGAATTTTTTGATGAGGTAACGGAGAGGGTGGATGAAGGTAGTGCAGTTGGTGTAGTAATTATGGACTTTCAAAAGTCATTTGACAAGAGACTTGTAAGAAAATAGAAGCCCAGAGTATTAAAGAGACAGTGGCTGCATGGATCGAGAACTGGCTAGGAGACAGAAAGCAGAGAGTTGCAGTGAACGATTGTTTTTCTGACTGGAGGGAAATATAGGGTGACGTCAACCAGGAAGCAATTTTGGGACCACCACTATTGTTAATATATATATAGATTCATAGATTCATAGAATTTTACGGCACAGAAGGAGGCCATTCGACCCATCTAGTCTGTGCCGGCTCTTTGAAAAGAGCGATTCAATCCCACTGCCCTGCCCGCTCCCCATAGCCTAATAGACCTGTTCTCCCTAAATAAAGATCTAATTCCCTTTTAAAAGTTGTTATCGAATCAGCCTCCACCACCTTTTCAGGCAATGCATTCCAGATTCGAACAACTCGCTGAGTGAAAAAATTTCTCCTCAGCTCCCCTTTACTTCGCCTTGAAACTATTTTAAATCTGTGACCATGAGTCACAGATTCGCCCACGAGTGGAAATAGTTTTTCTCTATTTGCCCTGTCGAAACCCCTCATGATCTTATAAACCTCTATTAGGTCTCCCCTCAATCTTCTCTGCTCCAGAGAGAATAACCCTAGCCTATCTAGCCTCTCCTCATAGCTGAAGTCCCTCAATCCTGGCACCATCCTAGTAAGTCTTCTTTGTACCCTTTCCAATGGCTTCACATCCTTTCTGTAGTGTGGTGACCAGAATTGAACACAGTATTCCAGCTGAGGCCTCACCACAGTTTTATAGAGGTTAGTCAGCACTTCCTGACTTTTGTATTCTATACCCCTATTTATAAAGCCTAGTATCCCATATGCCTTCTGAACAGCCTTGTCTACCTGTCCTGCCACCTTCAACGAGTCACTAACACAAATCCCCAGGTCTCTCTGTTCCTTCACACCATTTAAAATTGTACTATCTAGCCTATATTGCCTCCCTTCATTTCTTCTCCCAAAATGCATCACCTCACACTTAGAATCATAGAATCATAGAATCATAGAATCATAGAATCATAGAATCATAGAATCATAGAATCACTTCTCTGCATTAAACTTTATCTGCCATGTGTCTGCCCACTTTACCAATTTGTCTATATCCTCTTGCAGATGGCTACTATCCTCCTCACTATTTACTATTCTCCCTAACTTAGTGTCATCTGCAAACTTGGAAACTGTACTCCCTACACCCAAGTCCAGATCATTGATGTAGATTACAAAGAGCAATGGTCCCAAAACCAATCCCTATGGCACACCACTGCTCACTTCCCTCCAGTCTGAAAAACAGCCGCTCACTACAACTCTCTGCTTTCTGTCTCGCAGCCAGTTGTGGATCCACTCTGCCACTGTCCCTTTTAGGCCGTGGGCCTTTAATTTCCTAATAAGTCTCTCATGTGGCACTTTGTCAAATGCCTTTTGAAAGTCTATATAAACTACATCAACTGCGCTACCATTATCCACCCATTCCGTTACCTCATCAAAAAATTCTATCAGATTTGTAAGGCAAGATTTGCCTTTAACAAATCCATGTTGACTGTCCTTTATTAGCCTATATCTTTCTAAGTGAAGATCTACCTTGTCCCTGATTATGGACTCTAGAAGTTTGCCCACTACCGACGTTAGACTGACTGGTCTGTAGTTACCAGGCTTGTCCTTCTGCCCCTTTTTATACAAGGGAGTAACATTAGCTATCCTCCAGTCCTCTGGCACGACCCCTGTGTCCAAGGAAGATTGAAAGATCGTGGCCAGAGTCCCTGCTATTTGCTCCCGTGCCTCACTTAGTAACCTAGGGTGCATCCCATCTGGACCAGGTGACTTATCCACCTTGAGCGACGTCAACCTTTTTAGAACTTCCTCTCTGGTTATAATTATTCTATTCATTTCTCCTACACTCTCCTCCAATACTATGGCATTGGCTGTGTCCTTTTCTTTTGTGAAGACAGAGGCGAAGTACTCATTCAGTACATCAGCCATGCCCTCTGCCTCCACAATGAGATTTCCTCCTAGGTCCCTAATTGGCCCCACCCTATCCTTGACCAACCTTTTACTCTTAATATGTTGGTAAAAAACCTTAGGGTTCCTCTTAATCTTACTCGCTAATTGTTTCTCATGCAGTCTCTTTGCCCCTCTAACTTCCTTTTTTAGTTCTATCCTACACTTCCTATATTCTGCTTGGTTCCCTTCTGAATTTTGAGCCTGACACTTATCATAAGCCTCTTTTTTTTGGTTTATTTTGGCCCCGATTTCCTTAGTCATCCAGGGAGGTTTGGATGCCTTACATTTCACCTTTGTGGGGATGCTTTTGACCTGTGCCTGAACTATCTCCTCTTTGAACACTGCCCACTGCTCGTTAGTCATCTTACCTGCCAATCCACCTTGGCTAGGTCCCACCTCAACTCATTGAAATTAGCCCTTTTCCAGTTGAGTGTCCTCACCTGTGTTCGTTCCTTATCCCTTTCCATAATTATTCTGAATCTAACGATATTGTGGTCACTACTGTGTTCAATTCTGGTCACCACACTACAGAAAGGATGTGAAGACTTTGGAAAGGGTACAAAGAAGATTTACTAGGATGGTGCCAGGATTGAGAGACTTCAGCTATGAGGAGAGGCTAGATAGGCTAGGGTTATTCTCTCTGGAGCAGAGAAGATTGAGGGGAGACCTAATAGAGGTTTATGAGATCATGAGGGGTTTCGACAGGGCAAATAGAGAAAAACTATTTCCACTCGTGGGCGAATCTGTGACTCGTGGTCACAGATTTAAAATAGTTTCAAGGCGAAGTAGAGGGGAGCTGAGGAGAATTTTTTTCACTCAGCGAGTTGTTCGAATCTGGAATGCATTGCCTGAAAAGGTGGTGGAGGCTGATTCGATAACAACTTTTAAAAGGGAATTAGATCTTTATTTAGGGAGAACAGGTCTATTAGGCTATGGGGAGCGGGCAGGGCAGTGGGATTGAATCGCTCTTTTCAAAGAGCCGGCACAGACTAGATGGGCCGAATGGCCTCCTTTTGTGCCGTAAAATTCTATGAATCTATGAATCTATTCCCTAGATGCTCACCTACAGAAACCTGTTGAACTTGCCCTACCTCATTCCCCAAAACTAGATCTAGCAATGCTTCTTTCCTCGTTGGACTGGAAACATACTGATCAAGAAAGTTGTCCTGCACACACTTCAGGAATTCTTCTTCCTCCTTGCCCTTTACCCTACTATTCTGCCAGTCTATGTTGGGATAGTTGAAGTCACCCATTATCACTACTCTATTAGCTCTGCATTTCTCCGTGATACGCTTGCAGATCTGCTTGTCTATCTCCTCCCGACTATTTGGTGGTCTATAGTATACCCCTAACAGTGTAACTGCACCTTTTTTATTCCTCAATTCTAACCAGATAGATTCGGTTTTTAGTCCTTCTTCCACCTCGTTCCTTTCTAAGGCTGTCACTGAGTCCTTAACTAAAATTGCCACCCCGCCCCCTTTTCTCCCTTCTCTATCCCTCCTGAATAGATTATAACCAGGAATGTTCAACTCCCATTCCTGCCCATGCTGGAGCCAAGTCTCTGTTACTGCTACAACATCATAGAATCATAGAATTTTACGGCACAAAAGGAGGCCATTCGGCCCATCTAGTCTGTGCCGGCTCTTTGAAAAGAGTGATTCAATCCCACTGCCCTGCCCGCTCCCCATAGCCTAATAGACCCGTTCTCCCTAAATAAAGATCTAATTCCCTTTTAAAAGTTGTTATCGAATCAGCCTCCACCACCTTTTCAGGCAATGCATTCCAGATTCGAACAACTCACTGAGTGAAAAAAATTCTCCTCAGCTCCCCTCTACTGCGCCTTGAAACTATTTTAAATCTGTGACCACGAGTCACAGATTCACCCACGAGTGGAAATAGTTTTTCTCTATTTGCCCTGTCGAAACCCCTCATGATCTTATAAACCTCTATTAGGTCTCCCCTCAATCTTCTCTGCTCCAGAGAGAATAACCCTAGCCTATCTAGCCTCTCCTCATAGCTGAAGTCCCTCAATCCTGGCACCATCCTAGTAAATCTGAACCTATATCTCTCAGCCTATATTGTGTCTTGCCAAAACTAGCCTCTTGCCAAAGCCGTGAATGGCCTCGAAAGTGAGTCTAACACTGACACGCACTGTTTCATATACGAAGAATGGTCACTTGGACACTCTGCTTTGGAACTCCATTCCACAATCCCTTCGCCTTACTCCATCCCTTGCCTCTTTCCAGATCGGTCTCAGGACCCTCCTCTTCGACCGTGCCTTAGTCGTCCTCCTAACTCTCTACAACAACAACGACAACAAAGTTACACTTGTATAACACCTTTCACGTCAGGAGGACATCCCAACGTGCTGGACAGTCATTGTTTCAGACCCGAGCTGGGGTCGGGGTTGGGGCTGGGGACGGGGACAGGGAGGGTGGAGGGAAATGGAGGGATTTGAGGTGACCCAGGGGACCGTCGAAGAGGAGGGTCTTGAAGCGGGACTTGAAGGAGGCCAGGGAGGGGGTGAGGTGGAGAGAATGCAGGATGGAGTTCCAGTGGTTGTGGAAGAACCTTCCCTCTCCCCTCCCTCGCCCCCCCCGTCCCACCCCTACCAACATGCTTGAGTTCTGACTGTTCAGCGCCTTGGGAAGTCCTCCCGACGTGAAAGGCGCTGTACAAATGTAAGTTTGTTGTTGTTGTTGCGGCTGGACACGGAATGGCACCTCTGGATCGGTCGGCAAACCAGCCAACATCTGCAGGATCAGATCTTTGATTATTGGGCGCATCAGGTTTATTTTCTCTTCGCAATTTCCTGAAAGGAACTGTGTGGAAGAAGACATGCACCCAGGCTAGGGTTGCTAAGACAACCAGTCAAGCAGTTATTTATGCTGTTGCTATAACATCTGGAAGCAGCCCAGCTACAAAAGAAAACTAATAATGGTATCTTTACTGGGAATTCGATTGCCTGCTGGATGTTTTGCCCACAAACTTTACAGTAAATTCACTCAAGAGCCTTGAGACGTCTTGAGAACATGATCAGAAGGTGCACAGATTTCAAAGCCACGATGAAGGAGAACAATAGAGCAAAATGACACGTTTAAGAGAGACAACTCTAAATAGGTAAACTAATGCATTCGATTCCCAGACGAGGTGAAACCTTAGGCTAGTTTCCTTACTCAACATGCCTATGTTTACCTAAGAGTAAGAAGAATCCAGTTATTAGTCGATTGGTGGATTGCTTTTCCCGGGAGTAATAATCCCTTCGAAAATAAATTTTATGGTAATCATTTGGTCACTCGATCCATGACTGTTTGTGGGACACGACTGTGCTCCATTGGCTGCCAAAATATACCATCACTTCACTTTACAGTATATCCTGTGAAGCATTGTGAGACGTCTCAAAGAAGTGATAAAGCCCAAATGCAAGCAATATTACTCTAATAAAAGTAGACATAAATTCATTGAGATCTCCTGTTGTAAGGTGTACAGAGATACGCGTATTGAAATGAATCTTCTTAGTCCCCAATAATTGAGTGACCCTGATTGACTTTATTCATCACTGTTGATGCCTTGGTGACTGGCTTCCCGGTTCGCCTTGTTTATTTCATTTTTCAAAATGATTTTGCAGAATTTAATCAGCGAATAATTTCCACTGTGCTGTCGTCACTGGTGACACACTTCCTGTGCTTTGGTCGCAGGCTCCTCAAAGAGAAATTAATTTATTTGCAGCTATTTCGAGGCACTGATTGAATTTCAGGGATGTTTGCGAGGTCTGTTGTTGACAGGTTCACACGAGCGGTTTGGATGAAGAAACCCTTGGTCTCACCTTTCCAGCACACCCTTCCCATTATAGCATTAAAGCTGCTTCTGTAATGGAGTCCATCATCCTGGTAACCCAACTCGAGCTGTTGATTGCCCATTGCGTACAGAAATACAGCTGGTATCTGTCTTAAAATTGGCCTTCACAACCTTTGACCTCATACCTTTGTCTTCCTACCCTCACCCTCCCTGCCCCTCCACCCCTCCCGATCCCAACCCCCAGCTCAGGTCCAAATCAGTGACTGGCCAGTGCCTAGGGACTAACCTACCAACGTGAAAGGTGCTGTGTAAATGTAATTTGTTGTTCTTGTTATCTCAAAGCTCTTCGCATATAGTGTGTACATTTTGTGGGCGAAAAGCAACAGCCAACTGTGCAATGTCTGTAAAGATCCCCACTTAGGCATCTCCTTTCAAGACTGAAGCTCTTTAGTTTGGTTAATGATAGCTCACGGTGATGGCATTGTAACCTCTGTGATTGTACCTCACCTGGAGATAAATGTGTGGGTTCAACCTGCCAGTTTGTTAAATTAGTTTGTTTAAGAGAGACAACTCTAAATAGGTTAATTCTGGAGCGACATGGTGAGAGAGACCGAGTGGAGGCCTTTGCTGGAGTGACAGAGTCGTGGTGTCAACAGTGTCAGCTAGTGCAGTTTTGGGCAGAAACTTTAGAGAATAGGAACATAGGAACAGGGGGAGTCCATTCAGCCCCTTGAGCCTGTTCCACCATTCAATTAGATCATGGCTGATCTATAGCTCAACTCCCAAATACCTGCCTTTGCAGTTTTGCACCATATCTCTTGATATCCTGGCCTAACAAATATCTATCCATCGCAGTCTTGAACATGCAAATTAATCCAGTATCCCCAGCCTTTTGCGGGAGGGAGAGAGTTCCGATTTTCCACCAACCTCCCGACTTCACTCCTAAACTTAACGTCTTAGTTGGTTACAGAGGCAACGTCCCAGCAAAGCTAGCCTATGCATAAAAACCCAAGAGAGAGGGAGAGGAGAGGAATTTTGTAACCCGGGGGGTGAATTATAATTTAAATGTATTTCTCTAGCTACCCAGAAAAGGATCGTCATCTCTTTGCTTGAGCGCTTCAAGATAATACACTGTGGTGCGGAGTGACTGGATATTTTTCGGGTGAAATGAGCGCACTGGGACACCTTGTTTTCTGGCTCTGGGCAAAATAAATAAAATATCTGGAATAAATTCTCAATTGGAAAGGATTGTACAAGTACTAGCTCAGTGGTTAGAGCACTCGCCTTACAAGCGTGCGATCTGTGTTCGAATCCAGGCAGATCAGGGCGAAACCTTGGACAAATTTCCTTACTCCACATGCCTCATAATAATCCATCTCCCAAAAAACACAATAATAGAAATTGGTCATTTTCAACCCACGACTGTTTGTGGGAAACCTCTGTGCGCAATTGGCTGCCACATTTCACCCACAAATATACAGTCAATTCATTTTGCAGTATATTCTGTGAAGCGCTTTGAAACGTTGATAACATGTGAAAAGCGCTATATCAAATGTAAGGATTCTTCTTATATTATTATCATTAGACGAGATAATATTATTATTAGACAAGAGATACAGTCAGTGACCGGAAATTATGTCAACTACGTCTGTTAATTCACTGCCTGAGTGAGCAAGCTCAGAGCTTCTAATTGATCAATAATTCCACTGATTAAAACACAAGTGATAACTGGAGGACAAACGAATTTGAAACAAATGTTAATTTGTCCCGGTGGTTTGATTGTTTGAAAGGGCAGCAGTGATGTCAGTCTCTTTAATCGTAAAGATAATAACGTCCTGAGCTAAGCCAGCCAGCGAAGGCCACAGATCCCGGAGGCTATGAGTCAGTTGAGGAAGCTACACCCCTTTGCCTTCTAATCTAATTATCTCTTCCTACTGTTACACTCTCGTTCTCTAAATAACCAAATCTAAGCCATTTGAAAAGGTCACTCATTGCTCCGGTGATGAAAATGGTACGTATATGACTCGGTGCTGAACTTCTATGGCAAGGAACCCATCTCCTCTCTCTCTCTCTCTCTGTGCCCACATTGCAACCACCGACCTGTCTCACTAGCTTTTGAATGCCAGCTCATGCCTGTCGGACATCAAGACCTGGATGAGAGCTAACTTTCTACAGTCGACAATAAGAGGCCCTCCCGATAGGCTCCCCTCAGGGCCTCCACACCTCAAGCGCTGACAGCATCAACATCCAGGGATCCATCTCACTGAGCCGGTCTGGAACCTTTGTGTCTTGTTTGACCCACAACTGTCCTTTCTACCCCACATCTGCGCTACAACCCACTCTGCCTTCGCTGACATCATCCAGCTCCGCCATTGCTTCACCCCTCAGGCTGCCAAAACCCTCATGCGCGCATTTATCACATCTACGCCAACTTGCTGCTTGTCAACCTTCCCAACTCTTCCCTCCACAAGCCGCAGATCATCCAGAACTCTGCAGAACTTGTCCCCTCACAAACCCTATCACCCCCCGCTCTCATCTGGCTCCACTGGCTCCCCATCCCGCAGAGGATAGAGTTCAAAATCCTCATTCTCACCTTCAAGACCCACCACCGCCTTGCCTCCTCCTACTCGGGTGACTTACTGACCCCATTATCAGCTTGTCTGCTCCCTCCGATCAGCAGCTTGCAGACTGTTCTACATTCCCTGCCCGGCCTATCCCACCAATAGCAGTCGGGCCTTCAGCCTCTCTACTCCCACTCTTTTGAACTCTATCCCACATTCCCTTCACCTCGCTCCCCCCATTGCCTCCTTCACGGCATGACTAAAGACCCTACTCTTTGACTGCGCCTTTGACCACCCCAACTCTGATCCCAAACCTCCCCGTCTCCCAACCCGCTGACTGTCCTGTGCCTCGCGATGTGCAAGGTGATATAGAAATGTAATTTAATATTGTATTGTAGTCCAATCTAACAACCGGTGACTTCACTGTATTCCTCCCACTTCCACACAAAACCTACCCTCTAATGGACTTCAGTCCACCCACACACTCTTTCTCTCTCTTCCGAATTGTAAATGAAGCTTTACCATCACAGTCTAAGCTGACAGTCTAGTGTTGTATTGTCAGAAGTGTCACGTTTCAGACCAGACGTTAAACCAAGGTCCACTTTATTTGCTCAGGTGTGTGTTAACGATCCCGTTGGAATTGTTCAAAAACCGAGATTGCGCTCAGCAGGGTCTCACAGTGTCGTGGAGTCAGTGACCAGATGATTATTATTTATTTGTTGTAATTTTTAAAAAAGCAATTATTTACCCCCCCCACCCCCGTAAAGCGATCGTCCCAATGGCCTAATAACTACTCGCTTCACAGAAAACAGAGGTAATCGAACCTGGGTCTTCTCCCTTGCGAGACGCGCGCGCGTTAAACACTGAGCTACAGGACCCGAGTGATGACACACCTGTGGGAGGAACGGTAGAAAGGCCAACGTCCGGATGTGCGGGTAAGGCTGACCTTTACCTCCGCCACATGACTGGCATTTGCCCCACGTCAATGAAGGACCTTGAGTCATCCTGACATCTTCTGCTGCCTGGGTTCGCAGTGAAAGAGCCGGAAGATGAGACACTGAGCTGTTCACCTGGCGACCGTAAATCATCGCTGCTGTTTCCAAGGCAACGTAAAAGCACTGCCTCCGTCACCGGGAACTGAATTCTCCAAAACACTATTGTGCAAATATTGAAGTACTATTAACCTTTGTGATGATGCAGTGAGACCTCTCCATCCAGCAGTGGAAATGTCAGCAATCAATACATTTGTCATGTTCACGCTTAATGGCAAACAAGCCAACAGCAAATTGGACACAGAGCCACGGGTTTCATTTAATCTACGCTTCTCTCCTATAAGAATCACATGGCAAGCACGCGGAGTCCTGTGGCTCAGTGGTGAGAGCGCTCGCCTCGCGAGCGAAAGGACCTGGGTTCGGTGACCGGTCAGGGAGGAACCTTGGGCAAGTTTCCTTACTCCACACACCTCTCTCTGTTTGTCTAGCTAGCGGTGACTACAAACCCGGGTTGTTAGGCGATTGGCAGATCACTTTTTCAGGTGTAATAATTCCTTCAACATAAAAATAATAATAATAAGTTGGACACTCAATCCATGACTGTTTGTGGGGAACTGCTGTATACAATGGGCTGCCAAGTTTCTCCTACAAAATATGCAGTCAGTCTTCTTTACAGTATATTCCATGAAGCACTTTGAGACGTGATAAGGCGAAATACCGAATGCAAGAATTATTATTATTAATGTTTAATATTGCTCAATACTAGGAGCTAATTATAGTGTAGTGACTGTTATAATGATATTAATCTCTGCCTTTGATACAGGGACTTATAGTGTTGTCGAAACGTCTCCAAGCGCTTCACAGGATTTCACTGTGGAGTGTTATATACCGACTGTGTGCACATATGCACACGATGTGTGGTTACAGTGTGTGCCAACAATCAAATCCCACTCCTGCCCTCGGTAAATAGACTCTCATGATTCCAAGGATCTTCCTCTTTTTCATGTGGTTCTGTTCCAGCTTGTTACAAAGATAAATCATAGCCTATCTCTCAACTCTCTGATTCTTCAAACCCACTTACCTCCAACGTTTCCCCTTTTTCTCCAAATATTTTGACACCTTATTAATAATAATAATCCTTGCATTTGATATAGCGCTTTTTCACATCTTCTAGACGTCTCAAAGCGCTTCACAGAATGTACTGCAAAGTGAGTTCACTGTATACCTGTGGGCGAAACTTGGCGGCAGCCAATTGCACGCAGCAATATCCCACAAACAGTCGTGGATTGAAATGACCAATTTTAGTATTGTTTTTTTTTATAGGGATTATTAATAGGCGTGCGTGGGGAGTAAGGAAACTTTCCTAAAGCTACACCCTGATCTGCCTGTATTTGAACACTGGTCTTGCTTATAAGGCTTGTAAGGTGAGTGCTCTAACCACTGAGCTACAGGACTCCACCTTGTTTTTGGAATGCATGGGCTTTTGTGTCGCAGGTGTCAGCAATGGATGTTATTATGCGAGTGTATACACTATATAGCAATACTTACCCCCCACCGCGCCCACCCACCACCTCCCCCAACCCAGTGAAGTGCTCTGCTGCTTGTCTATCTCCCATAATCTTTGTGACCATCCTTGGTTGCTCAAACCTTGTGCCTTTCGCTTGGGCCAAGCTGCTGGGAATTAACAGATAGCTGATCTCCAACAGCTTTCATGCTAAGTGAAACCAGACAAGACAATTCTCTTCAAAGGCTCTCTCACACATGTGATCCACAGCCAAAACTGCAACTTCTTTTGGTTTTGAGACAGTGGTAGTCCAGCTCCACTGTTGAGTATTTCTTTTCCGCTTAAAGAGCTTGAAAAGGCTTTACACACTTTTCTCCTTTGAGTAATAGACCGTTAATTTATTACTTACAGATATCTCTTGGCATCATTCCCATTGCGGCTGGAGGTGTGGGAGAGGCCAGATTCGGCCTCTCTACCTCTTCCCAGTGGCTCTGTACTGGATCCAGCCTTACAGCAATGGCTCTCTGGCCTGTGTGGGACATGGCGGATTTATGTTTTAAGCTTCCTTGCTTTACTTATGTCTTGGTTCTTTGCAACCTATGCATAATACTCTCTGGAATTTGGTAAGCAGGCTCCTCCAGGAAGAGAGTGCGTATATTCATTCCAGACTCAAGTCCCGTGGAGTCCTGTGGTTACAGCACTCGCTTTACAAGCAAGAGACCTGGGTTCAATTCCAGGCAGGGTGAAACCTTGGGCAAGTTTCCCTACTCCACACACCTGATAATAATCCCTCAGCAAAAATATATTGGTCATTTCAATCCACGACTGTTTGTGGGCCACTGAGCAATTGGCTGCCGCGTTTCGTCCACATATATGCAGTCAATTCATGTTACAGTTGTTGAAGCGCTTTGAGACGTCTAGAAGATATTAAAAGTGCTACATCAAATGCAAGGATTATTATTATTTCAATGCATTTGTGACACAACATATGTAGAACTCTTGGGCTGATTTATGAGCTACAGGACTCTTCACTTGAATCCTTCACTTTGAATTTTGCGCACTTCTCCATTTCCACAGTTCATCGTACACCCAACTGCAGCACAGAGATCTAATCAACTCTACTTCTTCCCGAGAGTAAAGGATCCCAATGGACCATTCTCTCTCGTTGTACAGAATCCCAATGGACTGAGGACTTTCCCATTGCCTCCTAGTGTACAGAATCCCGAGGGAATAAACCCAACTCCGATTGAAAAATTTGGAAGGAAATATCTGAAATATTCTCCACTTTCTAAACGTCAGAACAGATTGGGACACTGCGTTGCCAGATGGCAATGGAAACAGAGGATCAGGAATCCGATCCCTTTCCTGTGACCAGGCGTGTGGTGTTGATTGGTCGCTGTTGAACCATTAAAAAGAACAAGACTGTTCTGTAAACTCTCAGGTTCCCCTGCTGTCTGCATTCAGCTATTTTCTTTAGATGAGAACAGCTGGTAAGAAAATCATAAGAATAATAATCCTTGCCTTTGATCTAGCGCCTTATCACGTCCTTGAAAATTTCCGAAAAGGTTCACAGAATATATTGTAATGCGGATTGACAGTATTTCAGACCTGACCTGAGGATAGAGTTCGGGGAGGGTGGAGGGCGTGGTGGAGGTAAGGAGGTTGATTGAAAGGACGGTCGAAGAGGAGGGCCTTGCTGTGGGTCTTGTTGGAGACAAGAGAACAGGCAAGGTGGAGGCACCGCTGGATGGATTTCCAGAGGGTGGGGGCAGAGTGACTGAAGGTCCACCTGAGACAATGATGGGCAGGCAAGTTGGGGAACATTAAGCCGGCTGGAGCCCGCTGAGTGGAAGGAGTGGACAGCTTGGTAGGGGACTTACTTCCAGGTTAACAGCGGTTTGTGGAGTAAGGAAACTTGCCTAAGGTTTTGCCCTGTCTGGGACACAAATGCAGGTTCTCTGACTTTCGAGGTAAGCATGCTAACCACTGAGCTACAGGACTCTACACTAAACTGCAATATCATTACGCGCCTTGATGACAATCATTGGCGGATATTGGCAACAATGGTATCAAGTGGATTGTCGGGAACTGAAAGCTGATTATGATTGAGTACTGAGCAGGCAATAGCTTATTGCAATGCTAGGAGGAAGCACTGTCTAATTACCCATTTAAAAACAAAGCGACACAGATTCTTTAAGATCCGCATGGTTTAAAAATAGCACAAAACTTGCCCGGTGACAAGACTCGCAAATGCGTAATAGCCCTACATGTTAAGAACCCCAAATGGAACCGCAGACGGTTAATTGCATACGCGCTCCCCCACAGCTGGGAGTCAATTGAACAGAAATCAAACAGGACCCATGATCCAGATGCCTACCCCATCCAAATCCTGCTCCTCCCAACCATTACATTTAATCCTGGTCTGTCTGGGACATTGCATTGCCAGTGTGACCGATACAGAAGATCTCAGTGTAACAGAGGGTAATTGATACTGGGAGAGAATGAAGGGCGGTGGTTCGGTGAAGAGCTTCAAGTAACATAATCCTTGTTGGCCTTTTGGCGTAGATCAAGTATAATTGTAACTAGACTTGGTTACGAACATTGATCTGGCAAAGACAGTTAACAATGATATCACTTGACAATTTTTGCTCTGTAGGAATATTGCCCATTTATTTCTGTCTGGGTGGTCTTACTCAGCAATTGGAAGAGGCTTTGGGCTAATGCGGTGGTTGACCAATGCAATTTGTGCATTAGGATGTCCTCCTGACATGAAAGGTCCAATACAAATGTAATTTTGTTGTTGACGGTCGCTGACTGCGCACTGAAGGGTCTTTGATTCTGAAGCTAATAACTTGAAATCCTTTGAGGAATGAAACAGTCCTTCACAGATATTTACTGTCAATCCTAGTGACTCTAATTGCAGAGAAATGCAGCGACCAATTTTCATGCAGCAAGGTCCCACAAACCAGCCAGCCCTGACGTGGACAACAAATTCATCTGGAGGATTATTAGCGAGGACACAGGGAAAAATAATTTCATGGGACTCTCAACTGTCCATTCTACTCCCACACCTGTGCCATGACTCGCTCTGCCTTCCTCCGTCTTCGCAGCATCGACCGGCTCAATCATTGCCTCCGCCCGGCCTACCAAAACCCTCATCCAAGCATTCATCACATCTAGGCTTCACTACACCAACTCTATGCTTGTCTGTCAGCCTTCCCAACTCTTCCCTCCAAAACCAGCAGATCATCCAGCGTTCTGTAGCTTGCGACCTTGTGTCCCACATCAGACTCTGTTACACCCTCACCCCCACTTTTGGACGGATCCTCTTTCTCGACTTTAAGGCCTTGTCGCTTCCTACCTCTGTGACCAGCTGACTCCGTAGCGAGTCCACTCCCTCCGCTCAGCAGGCTCTGACCTGCTCCACATCCTCTGCCTGGCACACTCCATCATTGGCGGCCCAATCTTCAGACTCTCTGCCCCACCATATGGAACTCCATCCCACATTTCCTTCGTCTCGCTCCCTCCCTTGCCTCCTTCAAGGAGCATCTTAAAACTCTCCTCTTTAATCCTGTGTTTGGACACCCGCCTACCCGCCCTGCCCTCCACACTCCCTGATCCTGACCACCAGCAACAAGTCCAAATCTCTGACTGTTTACTGCCTTGGGAGTTGGGACCTCCTCCTAACATGAAAGGCATTTGATATAGCTCTTTTCACGTCTTCTAGACATCTCAAAGCACTTCACATATACACTGTAAAGTGAATTGACTGTATATTTGTGGGTGAAGTGCAACAGCCGATTGCACACAGCAGT
This sequence comes from Hydrolagus colliei, assembly GCA_035084275.1. Taxonomy (NCBI): domain Eukaryota; kingdom Metazoa; phylum Chordata; class Chondrichthyes; order Chimaeriformes; family Chimaeridae; genus Hydrolagus; species Hydrolagus colliei. The sequence goes on along the minus strand of CM068757.1, from coordinate 14,401,511 downwards.
GTCTCACAAACAGTCATGGGTTGAAATGACCAATTTTTTAAAAAAAAATTTGAGGGATTATTATTAGGCGTGTGGAGTAAGGAAATTTGCCTGAGGTTTCGCCCTGACCTGCCTGGATTCGAACACAGGTCTCACGCTTGTAAGGCGAGTGCTCTAACCACTGAGCTAAATTTGTATTGTAGTGTATTCCCAGATCAAGTACAGCAAAAATTAGATACAGAGTAAACCTTGGTATATAATACCCTAGCAATCCACCGCAGCCCTATCACAGAAGACTCCCCTCCACCTCTCTGCCGTTACGAAGTTCGGCAATTCACTCCTCAGCCATCCGTGTAGTCCTGTAGCTCAGTGGTTAGAGCACTCGCCTCACAACCTGGGTTCAATTCCCAGCAGGGTAATATGTTTGGCAAGTTTCCTTACTCCGCACCCCTATGTTTACCCAGCAGTAAGTAGGAACCTGGTTGTTAGTTGATTGACGCGTTGCTTTTCCAGGCATAATAATCCTTAAAAACAAAATAATCAATTGGTCGTGGCTGTTTGTGGGGACGCTGCTGTGCGCAATTGGCTGCCGCGTTTCGCCCACAAATACGCAATCAATTCACTTTACAGTATACTCTGTGAAGCGCTTTGAGACGTCTAGAAGACATGAAAAGAGCTATATCAAATGCAAAGATTATTATTATTCAATCTCTCTGAGTGAAAAGAATTCACTCAGGAAGCATATTCCTTTTATTTAATATTTTTCTTGGCGTCCTTGGCCTTCTCTAGTGAAAAGGTTAACCCAAATCCCCAGCTAGTTAAGGAGGGGCTGTCGTTATGTTGGTAAACACAGACAATAATAATCTTTGAAATCGATACAGCGCCTGATCACGTCTTTGAGACATCTCAAAGCGCTTCACACAATATACTGTACAGTGAATTGACTGTATTTTGTGGGCGAAACGCAGCAGCCAATTGCACACAGCACAAAATAGATGTGGCATATTATAGGTTAAAATGAACCACACCTTTACATTAGCATTGCTAGTGGCCACAGTATTCCCACTGCTAAATTCCCTTGATGGTTGAGCAGTAACTTGCTGGCGAGGCCTGTAATTGGGAGGCCGAGGGCGAGGCTGTCTGGAGCTGGTAGTGTCTCATTTAAGTCGTGGGCTCCGTGATTTATCTTTTGAAGAAAATATATTTTGTTCTTTCGACAGAACAGTGGTGACCGGCAGAATTCAAACTCACTTTGCTTCCAGTCTTGCTTCCCTTGCCAAACCCATCCCATGAGATGTGAAGAGAATGGCGTGGTTTATCCCGGGCAACAAGATTGAACCTCCCACTGAAGAGAGTTGGATTCCAGACCTTTCTGCAGGATTAACCAGCCATCTTCACCCATCGTGGAGCTCCTGTAGTTAGAGCACTCGCCTTACAAGTGTGAGACCTGTGTTTCGAATCCAGGCAGGTCAGGGCGAAACCTTGGGCAAGTTTCCTTACTCCGCAAGCCTAATAATAATGCGTAAAAAAAAAAAAAGAACGAGAATAAATTGGGCATTTCAATCCACGACTGTTTGTGGGGACACTGCTCTGCGGAATTGGCTGCCGCGTTTCGCCCACAAATACACAGTCAATTCACTTTACAGTATATCCTGTGAAAACGGTTTGAGACGTCTAGAAGAGGTGAAAAGTGCTATATCAAAGGCAAGGATTATTACTAGTAGTATTATTATTATCAACACAAAATATGTAGACGTCACTTTTATAATCTGTGAGGTGATTTGGGACATCACAGAAACGTGTTAAGGCACGATACGCGAGACTTCCTTTTTAAAAATCAGAGGACTGCTCTACCTTTTCAATTAATGACTGAATTTTCAATTTCACAACATGCTGTCGTTTCATCGCCAGACAAAAACGATTGCTTGGGTGAAAATACAGATCTTTGTAATTAGATGATTCGGGACGATTCTAATTCTTTTGTTGCGTTGACAATCTCGACACGGTTGGCTCACGAAACCTACGCAGTCTCTCCACTTGGCAACATCGCAACTCAAAACCTCTCCTTGTTGTCTGCTGAAACTATTAAACATATCCACTGGAGGATGTAACAAAGGCTTCTCAGGTGCTCAGCAAATCCGCTTTAATTTGTGACGGATGCCAAGAGTCATGTTAATTAGTTTAATCGAATCTCCAGTCAAAGGAAAGCCTTTGTTACCGATCAAAATGACACGGCCTGTGAGGCAGTAAACCCGGAAAATAAGGTTGATTGAATGTTAATGCACTAATTGTTCGACACATCAATCACGTGAATCCAATCCAGAGACAGCCTTATCCCTGCGAAAATCACAAAATAATACAAAATAAACGAGGTCAGGTTAGATTAGATTAACATAGAGAGAGAGAGAGAGAGAGAGAGAGAACGCCCTAAGTGGCTTCCAATATTTCTCCATTAATTGTTGTTGCTTTCGTTCCACCATCGGTGGCTGTGCTATAAGCCGCTACGCCCTGAAGTTCTCTTACTCTATCCCAGTTGTGGACTGAGTGACCAAATGATTATTATTTTTTTGAGGGATTATTATCAGGCGTGTGGCGTTAAGGAGACTCGCTCAAAGTTTCTCCCTGCCTGGAATCGAACCCAGGGTCTCTCGCTTGCGAGACACGTGCTATAACCACTGAGCTACAGGTTTCCAAAAACACATCAAATCAGCGCTAACTACTTTAAAGGATGCACCACTGAACAGCTGCCACATATTCCAGGAATTTTCAGAGTTTAGGAATGTACAAGTGCATCGCAGTCCATCTGGTCAGTTTCCATTTTATATCGAGAATTTGTCTCTCTTATCCGCAATTCCCCATCGGATATCTATCTAAAGCCTGTTAGATTAGCTTTACATCTACATCTACTGCCTTGCTTGTCTAACTGTGCCATTGCTTAAATCTAGGTGTGTTTCAAAGGTTGATACATGCATAATATCCTCTCTATGTTAGGTGTGTGTTGTATTACTCTACCCTACACTCTGCGTGCGTATGCGTTGTCTTATATTATGTGTATCTGTGTGATATTCCTTCCTTCTTTACTCTGTGTACTCTACATTGTTCAGCACTGTGTGTTTGCCTTGTATTCGTCTATCCTGTGTGTGTATCTTCTATCCTGTACTGAATGTCAGTGTTATATTTTCTTACGTGCATTTTGTAGCTCTATTGTGCGCCCTTGGGTAAGATTACATTGTAAGCAAGGTTTAAAACTCCACTGATATCCTATACCCACGTCTTTATCGTGCAACTAAAAATAATTGCGAGCTGTACAGTGTACGCATGCTGATGAGAGTGACTTCTCTCAGTAACCAGAGCTTTATTTACTGGCTGGAAGATGGCGCATTGTTGCTTCTATGTAAAGTGACCCCCTCCATCGAGTTAGAGCGAGGATTAAAAATAACAGCACCTCGCTGGAGGCAGTTGCCTCACAAGTGAAAAGATTCGAGAAAGCGAGATACAGTACTACAAGGATATAAGGAGCTATTGTAGAAGATGTTTGAACAATGCAAACAGGTTATTTCGATCCTCACCTCTGACACTCGTCAGCGCTGATGTAAATGCGCGAAATCATCGGGAAATCACATCCCCGCGAGTTGGTGTCTGTTGTAGAGGCGTCGCTAGCTCGCCGGGAGTGGCTGACAAATATAACAGAGAAGAGCGAGTTTGTGTAGTTGCACTTCAAAAGGAAAGCGAATCTTACTGGAGGTACAGGTTACTCGGTAGATAAGGCCAGCAGGTGGGAGCTCCATTTATGGAGCACCTGTAGCTCAGTGGTTAGAGCGCTCGACTTACACAGCGCGAGACCTGTGTTCGAATCCAGGCAGGTCAGGGCGAAACCTCGGGCAAGTTTCCTTACTCCGCACGCCTAATGATAATCCCTCAAAACAAATGATTAATAAAAATAAAATTGGTCATTTCAATCCACGACTGTTTGCGGGACACGGCAACTGGCTGCCGCGTTTCGCCCACTAACATTCAGTCAATTCACTTTACAGTATATCCTGTGAATCGCTTTGAGACGTCTAGAAGACGTGAAAAGCGAGATATCAAATGCAAGGATTATTATCATTATTATTATTATTTAAGGAACAGTTTAGAATCATGTAATCTTACAGCACAGAAGGAGGCCATTCAACCCATCGTGCATGTTTTTCCTTCTTAAGTGCCTACCCAATGCCCTTATATTGAACGCAGCTGTCGAATCCACTTCCACCGACCTGTCAGGCTGTGCGTTCCATATCACGCTGCGATATTGTGAATGGGTGGGATCAATCAAATCAATCACAACTTACGTTTACATCGCGCCTTTCACGTCGAGAGGACATCCCAAGGCGCTGTGACGAACAGGTCCCTGACTACACGCAGTCCGTGACCTTTTGACACACTCGGATGTACAGCAAGGCCACACCTCAAACTTAGTGACCCAAATAAAGAGGATTAAGGTGGGACAGGTTGTTCAAATACCGTACGTAGGAGCCGAGATAATATAAATATCAGCCACGCCCTGGGTTCACACACGAGGAAGGGCAACTGGGTATGCGCCAACAGGTGTGTTTGTGTGTTTTAATGTTTGTATGTGTGTTTTAGCTCCACCATTCAAAAGATACAGCTGATTCATAACACTGTGGTCCGCGGAGTGATGAAGATCAAACTCCATATCCACATCGCGCTACTTGTGACCAGGCTCCACTGTCACCCAACAAACCAACTTGAAGATCCTCACACTCATGTTCAAATTCACTTCACACCCTGGCACCTCCCCCCCCTTACCTACCTCTCCGACCTCCTTCCTCCCCAATCCACCACCGTCTCCGCTGGACGAGCGCAGGTCTCCCGCTCATCCGCCCCACGATTGGAAATGGCGCTTTCAGCCACTACGCCCACCCAACTTTGGAAACACTCTCCCTCAATCCGTCCGCCTTGCTCCCTCTCCGACTTTTCAAGTCCCGCCTGAAAACCTTCCTCTTCGACCACCTCCATCACCCCGGCTCAGAATTCAGACTCCGCCACTGCTAAGTGACTTTAGCAAAGGAGGAGAGAAAATCCAACCAATAAAAAGGGGGAGAAATTAATGATACAACAACAACCTGTACTTATATAGTGCCCTTGACCTCGACCGCTTGACGGTGGCGGAGTCTGACGACCTGAGCCAGAGAGAAAGGGAGGGGGAAGTGACCGTAAGAACGGTCGGAAAGGACTCTCTTTAGACGGGATTTGAAGATCGGGAGGGAGGCTTTACTGTGGAGGGGAGAGAGGGGCAGAAAATAACAATTGCAACCTTTCGCAAAGGTTGCTTTGACAGCTTTGTGGCTCGCAGATGTTCCAGAGAAAAACAGGAATGACGTGCCAGCAGTCACTAATCTATTCACCATGAGAATGAGTGGATTTGGCTCCATTCACCGTATTTAATACTAATAATAATTGTCATCCTCGTACTTGATACAGCGCCTTATAACGTCTTCAAGGCGTTCTCAAAGCGTTTCGCAGAAAGCGAACTGCAAAGCGAATTGAAATTGGCGAAACGTGGCAGCTAATTATCTGCAACAGTGTCCCACAAGCTATTGTGGATTCAGTGACCCAATTTGTTCCTTTTACAGCCCCCCCAGAAAAGCAATCCGCCAATCGACCACGTCCTGCTAAGTAACCAGAGGCGTGTGGAGTAAAAAAAAACTTACTTTCTGCTGCCCTCCCCTCCCAATCCTCTCCCTTCCCTCCTAACTCTCTCCTGTCCCTCCCTCCCTCCCTGCCCCTCTCCCTTGCTCGGGTCCCGCCCTGACTGCTCAGTGCCTTGGGACGTCCTCCCGACGTGAAAGGCGCTCTGGAAAAATGTAATTTTGTTGTTGTTGTTGTTGCTCAATGTATCGCTCTGTCCGGGAATCGAACGCAGGTCCTCTGGCTTGGTGTGACCGCTATTCTACAGGCCTCCATGTAGACTGAAAAGTGTATTTTGTGGGCGAACCTTATCTCTCCACTCCACCTCAGTTGTCCTGTTTTTCTCCTGATGACAGAACCAATTTCTCCTCGGCCCTGAACTACTTTCAAAACCTCGGGGTGGCGTGACTAGGACCCTCGTCTCTGCTCCTCCCATTAGATCACAGAACCGCGTGCGCTTTTCACTGGATGTTTACGAAAAGAAACACTTTTCAGTTGAGGGGTATTTAATGTTTGTGTCCTTGTTGAATGATGTCTCAATTTAAGTATTAATATCTCGGCAGCTTGCGATGCTTCTTCCTTAATTTTCTGCAGACTATAAATACAGTATATAAATGTTCACATAAAAAAACTCGTATCTGTAATACTAAAGTAATAATAATCCTTGCATTTGATATGGCAGATTTCACATCATATACAGTCCATCTACTTTACAGTGCACTCTGCGAAGGTAAAGGCGTGACAATGGCACGGAGCAGGGTTTTGACAGAATTTCGGGTGAGGTATCGACAGAGAAAGTCCCTACAGACCGACTGTATACAACATAAAAATGATTTTAAGCACTTCACAGGGAATTGTAGCCAAGTGTAGTGACTGTGCACTTGTAGGGAAATCCAATGGCATTCGGAACTATGCAACACAGATTCACCAACAGCCGAGTGGCCACAGACATTTTATCTGTAAGAGAGTCAACCCACTTCTCGTTTTGATTAGTGTTGTGGGATCTTTAACCTGAAACGACAAATGAAACCTAGGTTTAATGTCTCATTGCTTTCCCCCCTGTACTGCTCTGGGAGTGTTTAGCCGTGTGCTGGAATACTGTAGCATATTAGTTAGCATCCTCATCTCGCAAGCGAGAGGACCTGGGTTCAATTCCCAGACGGGGTAAAGCAATTGGGCGAGTTTCCTTACTCCACAAGCCTAATGGTCAGTAGGAACCCGGTTATTCGTTGATTGAATGGATTGCTTTTCGGGGGGTAATAATCCCTTCGAAAATGTTTTACATTTTTTAAAATTTGCTCACTCAATCCACGACTGCTTGTGGCACTCTGCTGTGCGCAATTGGCTACCACGTTTCTCCCACAAACCATACAGTCAATTCACTTTGAGGTATATTCTGTGAAGCACTTTGAGACGTCGTTAAGATGTGAAAAGCGCTATATCAAATACAAGGATTATTATTATTATTATTATTATTATCTGGGACTATTTGGAGTTTGGACTTAAACCCATGACATCTGTCACACAGGCCGAATCGTCTATTTGAAGTGTGGATATGGTGTTTGGTTTTGCAGCATAAGCGAAACTAGAAATATACAAAATTAGGCATTTTAAGGTGCGGGGCAGATTTCGGTTCTGAAAGAGCACGAACCTAATCTCACACATAACAGCTGCTAAAACCCACACTATTCAGATGATGAATTGGTTCGCGAACGCTTTGTTTTTCATGGCAAGTTGCTTTTCGTCTCCTCCTGGCTGATCTCGCGCAGATGTACGCGCAAACCTACCGCTTACACTAGAGGGGGTCCATCGAGACTCACTGTCCAATGTTCCTTCTCCCACTGCCCACCTCTTAGTGTTCTTCATAATACCAATGAGCCTTGCATTGGATATCGCGCCTTCTCACAGTGATAAATATTGGTCCTTTCAACCCACGGCTGTTTGTGGGGACGCCGCTGTGCGCAAGTGGCTGCCGCGTTTCGCCCGCAAATGTACGGTCAGTTCACTTCACGGTATGTTCCGCGAAGCGCTTTGAGAAGCCAATAAGATGCGAAAAGCACCATCTCAAATGCAGGGATTATTATTATTATTATCATCACGTCTTCGAGACGCCTCAAAGCGCTTCGCGGTGTGCACCGTAAGTAGATAGACTGTGTATTTTGTGAGCACAAAGCGGCAGCCGATTGCGCACAGCAATGTCTCACACACATAGTCAAATAGTTCTGTACATGCATATAGATAATAAACACACACTGGCTCAAAAGGGGAAATGAAATCTAGAAAAATTGGTGTATTTCACTAATGTATTTGAGTCCTTGAAGGGTTAAGTGAAAGAGAGAAGGTGACGTGAGGTGTTTGTGTGTGTGTGTGTGTGTGTGAGATTGCTTTTACTTGTAGAGTGAACGGTGGAGAGAGAGGCAGTGAGCTAGCTATTCTGGGGCTCTATTACAGTTTAATGTAAGTGTGCAAGAGAGAGAGATTTCCAACACACACACATACACACACACACAAAGAATCCTGAAGACAGAACGAGGACAGTCTGCGGCGAGGAATCTGTCTTTAACATTTCCGCAGACATCATCAGATTGTCAAGAGTCGTGTATTAGAGTTAAAGGCACTCACTCTCTCTCTCTCTCTCTCTCTCTCTGACTGACTGCTGGAGGGTTAGCAGTGATCAGCTGGGAGATTCCCAGCCTGTGATCGATCAGGGGGACTTTGTAATTCCTACTACACAACAGAGAGAATTTTAAAGTTTTAAAGGAAGCGAGAGAACGGAGAGAGACAGAGAGAGAGAGAGAGCTTGCCAGCTGTCACATTTCAGGTTGTGGAGAGACCCCGAGAGAGAGAGAGCCTGACACCCCCACCCACCCAACGTGTCAGTAACTCCTCGTGTTATGGATATCTTGGACAACTTTGGGGCAGAGAAACTTTTTGCTGCTTCGAACCTGGTAGATCTGGAAGATTTGAACGAGACGGACTTTCTCAGCAATGTGGTATGTACACAGCTGCCAACCAGCTTGCTCACAGCTTTTTCTCTCCTCTCTCTCTCTCTCTCTCTCTCTGTGTCTATCCCCCTCCCCCCCACCCACCTCCACCACTCACTCTTTTCCCCATCTTTTCCCTTCTGTGTCTCGTCACGTTATTTCCCTCATTCTCTTCTCTCCCGGGGATCGTACAACTGTTAACAATGATACCACTGCTAGCAATCCTCGCCTTCGATTAAGCTCCTCATCGCGTCTTTGAAGACATCTCAAAGCGCTTCGCGGGATTTACTGCAAAGCGAATTGACTGTGTCGTTTGGGTGGGTGGGTGGGTGGGTGGGTGGGGGGGTGTGGGTGGGAGAGAAACTTACAGTCAGTCTACGCTTCTCGTGGGTTGGCATTCCAATTCTCACTCCGACAAACTAGAGTTGAGCTTTAGTGGGTATGTGTGAGATCCATTGATCATTGGTACACATTCTACATCTTTTCAGAGTCTCTGAGCTGACATTACACATTGATATTAACCGCTCTGGGGTAAAAGGACATCTACTGTGGGAAGCTTGGTACGGAATACAATGCACCAACGGAATAGTTGGTGCATTGTACAGACATATATATATATATATATATCTACATTTGATGTGTATTGTATTGTGGATCGAGTCCTAATTTTCTGCATGGTTGTTACAGTACAGTAATCACAGAGAGTCACATATCAAAGCAATCCCTGTGTTAAGTGAATGTGCGGCCGTTCTGACAGAGCGCTTCAGGACAGAGAGCGTGGAGCTTACGGACCGAGCCACAACAGCACAGGCTCATTCCTTGCAAGGTTTGTGAAGAGTTAGCGGTCAGAAGCCCCGAGGCATCGGCGCTGGGTAATACCTCACATTGGAGTGATGAGGGAGAATCCATTCTAACAGAGATAGTCGGATTCCACCCCCAGACTGGTGGTTTGTGGGGAATCATTTATAAAGTTCCCCCCCACTGTGCAGCTCCATACCACAGTCCCCTCGCCTCGCTCCCTCCCTTGCCTCCTTCAAGACCCTCCTCTTCAATCATGCCTTCTGCTGCCTTCCCAACTCTCTCCCTCCCCTCCTAACTCTCTCCTGCCCCTCCCCACTACCCTCCCTTGCTTGGGTCCTGACCTGACCTTTCAGCACCTTGGGACGTCCTCCCAACATGAAAGGCGCTCTAGAAATGTCATTTTGTTGTTACTGCTGTTGTTGGATCCGTTGACTTTCATAGAATCATAGAATTTTAGGGCACAAAATGAGACCATTCGGCCCATCTAGTCTGTGCCGGCTCTTTGAAAAGAGCAACTCAATCCCACTGCCCAGCTCTCTCCCATAACCTAACAGACCTGTTAAACTTTCTGGAGTCTTATCTCCTGGGTTTTCTAGGTTTACTCCATTGATAGTTCTCCGGGCCTCACCAGTTCAGTGTCCGTTACAGACACTTTCACCTCCGAGTCAGGAGGTTGTGGGTGTAAGCTTCTGGTCTAGGGCTGGCAGTTGAGTGCAGTGCTGGAGGCGATGTGCTGGGAGGTGCTATCACACTCTGGTTGAGATGTTAAAAGTTCCTGTTAAGTTGAACGTTAGGAATCTCTATTCAAAAGTAGGAGGGAGATTCTCCAAGTCAACAAGCCACCTTCCCCTCACCCCACCCCCAATTAAATTTGTCATTCACCTCAGGGCTGTTTATGGGACATTGCTGTGCTACATAATAACAATAATAATAATAATAATAATAATAATCCTTGCATTTGATTCAGCGCCTTACCACATTTTCTGGCAGTCTCAAAGCGCTTCACAGAATCTACTGTAAAGCAAAGTGACTGTAGATATTTTTGAGGCGAAGTAGCACACAGTCACTTTACTGGGTAGATTCTGTAAAGTGCTTTGAGACGTCCCATTTCCACTTGGGCGTAGAAGTACACATCACAGTATAGCACTTTGAGATACTCAACCACAGGAACAAGCGTTTAAATAGCGCAAATCCATTTATATAGCGCCTCTAATACAGGGCAGAGTCCCAGAGCTCTAAACATCCGAGAGCATTTAAACCAAGCCATTTCATAACCAATGCAAGGATTATTATTATTAAGACTGAAGTAAATTGTACCCTAACCGATGTGGAACAGCAATTCCATAGCCGCCACCTCTCGCACAAAAAACCAGCTCCTGTGAGCTGGCCTCCAGAGCCTGAGGATTCGATGTCAGGAGATGGGACCATTTATTCAGACCCATCTCGTTCACGCAGCAACAAAGCCGTACGTCAGCACGGGCATCGATGAATGAGCAGCCTCACACGACTTGTCAAATATTACGGCGTATCCATCCAGGATGTATTTACGAGGACCACCCAGACACGATACAGGTGTCAACAACAATAAATAACGGTCGAGCTTCTGTGACAGACAATAAAATGTACTGAGCGATCGATGGTCAAACAAGAACCGCACACAGTGGAGCAGGAAAAGAGTTTGGGTTTAATTACGGATCCATCCATACAGCTTCCAGTCGGCGTTTACCTCCGAATTATCATGGACTATCCGTGGCATAGTGGTTGGCCTCACTCGCCTCACAAACGAGAGGACGCAGGTTTGATTCCTGACTGGGGCAAAACACTGGCCAAGTTTCCTCACTCCACACGCCCCTGTTCACCCAGCAGTAAGTAGGAACCCGGTTGTTAGTCGATCGGTCGATCGCTTTCCGGGGCTAATATTCCCTCCCCAAACTAATAATAATTTGGGCACTCAACCCACGACTGTTTGTGGGACACTGCCGTGCGCAATTGGCTGCCGCGTATCGCCCACAGTCCACTCACTTTACAGTATATTCAGCGAAGCACTTTGTGACATGTGAAGGCGAGATTAAGGCGCGATATCGAATGCAAGGATTAGTATTATTGAGTAACGGATACGCAGGTTTCCGTACCGTTAAAATCTGATTTATTTCTTGGTTTCTTTCCCGAAAGTTAACCCGGGTTTCTTCCTAGTATTTTTTCCTCGGTTCCGAGTTTATTCCCGTCTTCCTTCCTCGAGGTAACACGGGCCGAAGGCTGGTAGCTGAGTTAAAATAAATGCCAGGTTGTAATGAAAGCACCTTCTGTGGCCGATTCAGCCCGAGATACTGCTCACAGTGTGAAACTACCGAGTTAGGAGGAGCGTGCTGGAACAGGGAACGGTCTCTGTTGTACTCCACTGGTAATGTCACGATTAGTGGGGGTGGTGGCGGCCACAAACACTGCTTCATTTAACGAGACACTAATGCTTTCTGTCGGCCTACACAGGATTATTGTCAGTCTCTAACCTCCTCCGAATTTCCTGCACAAGTGCGTTTTCAGTATGCGACCACTGAGTCTGAACTATTCCACTCTGCATCAGTCACTACCATAATAATAATAATAAAGTAGTAATAATCCTTGCATTTGATATAGCGCCTTTTCACCTCGTCGAGTGCTTACGGCCACTTCCCCTCTCCCCCCTGTTTTGTTGTCCCCTACTCTGCCCGCCCTCCACCCCTCCTGATCCCACCCCCCCCCCCCCCCCGCCCCCCCACCTCGGATCTGAATCCCTGACTGTCCAGTGCTTCGGGAGACATCCTCCCGACTTGAAAGGGGCTGTGTAAATGTGATTTGTTGTTGTTGTTATTGGGGTCCCAAAGCGCTTCGCAGAATACACCGTAAAGCCGTACATTTTGCTGATGAAATGCCACAGCCACTTGTGCAAATTCCAGTGACTCCCACTACCCAGCGATTGGAACGACTACAAATAACGTTTGCCAACTGTAGTGAGTAAGTCACCATCATTCTACAGTAAATCATGTGAAGCGCTTTGAGGCGTGTCCCAACTGATGTGAAAGGCGCAAGGATTAATACGATTATTATTTCATTATTACGGCCGCTCAAATTGAAAGCTTGTGTCAAACTGTGGAAAATTCTCAGATTTGGCCTTAATCTGGGCTCTTGTTTGTTTTGGGACAACCAGCTTCGAAATTAAAATAAAACTTCATAAATCTGCACAATCTTAATATTTTAAATCAAACGGATTAGATTCCACCGCAAGTTTTACCATCTCAATCCTCTTGCACCATCTTATTGAGTGTTTGGTACTAATAATCTGTCCATAAAAAAACAACCCAATAATAAAAATTGGTCATTTTTCAATCCACGACTGTTTGTGGGATGCTGCTGCTGTGCGCAGTTGGCTGCTGCCTTTCGCCCACAAATATACAGTCAATTCACTTTACAGTATATTCTGGTGAAGCGCTTTGAGACGTCGATAAGATGTCAAATGCAAGGATTATTTTATTATTTTTATTCATTTTCTTACATGTTTGTTAACAAGATGGTCAAGTCAATAGGGTTCATCCTCAAACTCCATGTCATAAGATCTTTGCTGAACGAACACAATGTCAAGTTTTCTGCAAGAATGATACAGGAAGGCCAAACTGTCTGTTGTTGAAGCCGTCCTCTATCTCAGAGCGCTCGCCTCGCAAGCGAGAGGACCTGAGTTTGATTCCCGGGCAGGACGAAACATTGGGCAATTTTCTGTACTCCACACGCCTCTGTTTACCTCGCAGTAAATAGGAAACCGCTTGTTGGGGTAATAATGTCTTAAAAAAGTGATGATATTAATGTGTATAAATTATTTCGAATGAAAATGGTTTAGATGTTTGAAAAACAGTGCTGAAGGATGTGGGAAGTGAGATTAGATTAGGCACCTCATGTAAACGGAAATAACATCAACAACAAATGAGACTTGTATCATGCCTTTCGTGTCAGGGGACCGTACCAAGGCATTGAAAATATTAGCAAAGGCTGGATGAGCTAAATGGCTGTTTTCTGTCTATTCTATGAATGTTCGTTACAGAGTTCATCACTGTATTGGCCTTCACTGAATCCCAGTAGCTGTCTTTAAATCCCACCTGACAGCCCATCTCTTCACGTGCATCTGTCTCCATCTCTCTCTTCCCATCTTGGGTCCTTGAACATTCAATTCATGGCTTTAAACTTTGCCCAAATTGGTTGCCACGTTTGCCTACAAATACACAGTCACTACACTTTACAAACATTGAGGTTATTGGCTTTATCACAAGTGCAAGATTGTTACAGTATTATCATTATTCAATCAGTAATGATAAAAAAAATTGCATTTGATGAAGCGCTTTTCACGTATTCTAGACGTCTCAAAGCACTTCACAGAACACACTGTAAAGTGAATTGATTGTAGATTTTGTGGGTGACACTGCGAGAGTCACTATGGGTTAGAGAAGGGGAACTTCCCTGGTTAGCTTCCTCTTAATGAAAACCGTATTTAAGCGCAAAGCATTTCAGCATCAAGTTGAGGCTGTGTGTTTGTCACAGGCATACAGGGATTAGCTGCTTAGGGATGCGCTGAAGCTCATCGGCCTCGAAACGGGGGCCTGACCCCAAACGGAGCCTCTCCTGGGGGTGGTCTCACTAACCCCCAACACGCCAGGGCCCTACGCCCCCACATGAGGCCAACATCAGGGGCCCTCACTGTTCAGAGGGGGGCAGGGGGCGGGGGGACGGGACAGCAAGGAGGGGAATGCTCGTATCTGGATGGCGATAACTGAATATGTCTTATGTTTGTTGTGGTACTAAATATATAATGCTTCCGAAAATATAGATACAGTATCTAGTTTCCAACAGCAAAAACAGCACAAACCTATATATAACAATGTGGTCAGATCTCCTCGCCATACCCCGAACCCACACACAGCTCCCTCCAGATGTCCACTCACACCTGCTTTAACTGTCTCTAACCTTGCCACCATCTGGCTGTGGCCTCTGACCTCTTTCGGCCTCGCTTCTCAGTTTGTTTGGCTGTTTTCTGTTTCCTTCTGTTCTATTTCTGCCCTTCCTGGGTGTATTTCGGAGCCGATTTCTGCCTATAGTGTTCGGTTTAGTTTCTGTGTTATTGGAGGATCGAGACCGCCCCGATGTAGCCAGTGGATCATGAAATTCACACTTCATTTTTTGGCCAACAAAACACACAGTCGATCCACTTTACAGTATATTCTGTGAAGTGCTAAGTGAAAACATTGAATTTAGGAATGTTACACAGTGCGATGGATATATGAGGGGGAAGCCTTTAAAACAAAATAGTCTTTGATGAGGTCCCATTCTGGGTCTCTGATACAACCAGGTAATTATCCTTGCATTTGATATAGCGCCTTATCGCGCCTTCGAGACGTCTCAAAGCGTTTCACAGATTATACTATAAAGTGTAGTGACTGGATGTAATTTGTGGGTGAAACACGTCAGAGTCCCACAAACAGATGTGGATTAATTGACCAGATTATTATTATTTATATATTTAATTGTTGAAGAGATTAGTATACCCAGAAAAGCGATCCCCATTTGAATAGCAACCAGGTTCTTGGTTACTCCCTAACCCTAAGTTTCCAAACTTTTCATCCTGTCCGAGCCTCAAATCCGGTTCCTCTCACTTGCGAGGCGAGTGCTCAAAGTCCAAAGCTACAAGACTCCAGGAATTTCAATGTAATTTAAACGGATAGCAAGGTGCTTTGTACTGAAATTCTTTCCCCATCGTTCTTTGTCCTTTAAAGTTAAATGCCAAGTCAGAACATCAACACAGAATGTTCCCCGTTAGAGTGGGGAGACGTTTAACAGGGAGCTCACCTGGCAGGGAGGGAGGGAGGGCAGGTTTAAACAGAGTCAGCTGTGAGACATTCAGTACAAAGCAAATACCAAACAGCAATGCCACAGGCCACAACACGAATAGTCGTGCTTCTGTCTCATTTAATATTGACTCCTGTCTGATTCCATTGCTACAGTTACCTGCACTCACGCACTCTGAAGTTTGTCAGCTAAGAATCCAGGCAAACAACTTCTCCCTCCCTCCTCCGCTTGCGCGCCCGTACGCACACATACACCTCCACTCTATTCAGCCCTGCGTCGATGAGCGTTAACCAAAGGAAAATCTAATTTAAGCACATTCCAGAGACTTTGCTAACCTTTGAAATGCTTCCAGCCGACAAATCGAGGAGTGAGGTTAGCCAGTGTTCAGTCTGTGTTCTGAGACGCTACCCTGCATCCCACAGCAGTATTCAGAGCGATCTGGGGGGCCCTAGCCAGTGTGAGGGGCGCTAGGCAAATGCAAGTAGTGTTTTTTTGTTGCTGTGTCCCAACTCACCTCTGGAGAATTAGCCGAGTTTTCTCTAAATGAAACTGGGGACCTAAAATGCGGAGATTTCAAAAGGCATTTCTTACGCAGGTACGCAGAGTCACACGTGGAGATTTCAATCCACAGAAACTCTACTCTGAGCAGATTTACTTAACGGAGTCGAGTTTCTGTGGGTCAGTGTAATGCGCATCCAATTAGCAGAAGACCTGCCCGTTTGCAAGTGTGATGTGAACCACCTGAATCACTGTGTAATTCCGGCCAGTATCTCACACCCAAGTTCGATAGACAAGAAACTAACATATCCGTGTATATAACACCCTCTGAGGTGTGCGACATCCTGTCTGTGTAGGACACCCATTCTCTTGGCAATATAACACACATTTGTGGCTGACTGAACAACGTGGAAACTGCATTGAACTTGCCATTGATTTGAATGGCTTTCTGGCATTTGGATGACTTCGCCCTGCAGTATTGTTCCGCTCATAAAATAACAATCATCCTGCTCGTGATAGAGCGTCTTATCACAGTGTTGAGACCGTCTGAAAACCGCTTCACAAAATGTACTGTAAAGTAACTTCACTGTGTGTTTGTGTAGGTGACAACGCAGCAGCCAATGGCACACAGCAGTATCACACAAACAGGTGTGGAATGAGCAACCAAATTATAATAATTTTTCCCCCAAAGATTATTATCCTAGGAAATCAGCAATCGACTAATAACCAGGTACTCACTGCTAGGTAAACAGAGGCATTTGGTGTAAGGAAAGTCGGTTTTCCCTGACAGGGAATCGAACCGGGTCTTCTTGTTCGCGGGGTGAGCGTGCGAACTAATACACTACAGGTCTCCACGCTCTTCTAAATCCCTAACCTATTCACTGGCACAGACCTGACATTGGATTGGAAGCAAGAGCTCTCTAGGCTGCCGTAAGCTGCATCAGTTCTTGGCAAGGCGAGCTTCTCAACCTCTCGTGTGAACAGTAACCTTTCACAAATGTGTTCTCGTAATACAAATGGATGTGATTCAACTAGAATGTTAGAAAGCCATCGACTCTTAAGAGAAACTGAGCAGGAGTAAGATGCAGTTCAGTGTGACCGCATTTTGTTCTATGATAATAATAATCCCTGCATTTTGATACCGCGCTTTTCACATCTTATCGACGTCTCAAAGCGCTTCACAGAATAGACTGAAAAGTGAATTGACTGTATGTTTATGGGCGAAACGCGGCAGCCGATTGCGCACAGCAGCGTCCCCACAAACAGTTGTGGATTGAAAATAACCAATACTTATTACAGTATTGTGTTTTTTTTGGGGAGGGATTATTATTCTGTTCTGTGAACACTTGCATAGAAAGGGGGAGGGGGAGGAGTAGGGGGGGGGGGTGGGGGGTGGCTGGACCGATGCAGTTGACAATATGGTATTCTCTGGGTTGGTATCCGTGATGTTGTTCAGTGACTAAGTCATTTTGTGTTTTTTCAGGTTAAGTCAACAAGTGATCTGGTCAGATTGACCTGAGCAGCTGATACCCTGGTACAGGCAGGTCAGACAGACATAGGTCTAGTATCTCGCAGGGTTTGTTAGATCAAGAGACCGTCAGGAAATTACAGAAGTAAAGCTAAAGGGACATGAAAGGCCACAAGATCTGCCCTGATTGTATATTCCATGTTCCGGATCCAAATAGGAACAGACAATCAGGTCTTTTCCCTAATTGCCTTGAAGGAACTCGCTTGTTACTCAATTGATGGATCCACTTTTCCAGGTGTAATAATCCCTTCTAAAAAAAATGGTAACTCGGTCACTCAGTCCATAGGTGTTTGTGGGCCACTGCTGGGTACAGTTTGCTGCCGTGTTCCACTCACAAAATACAGTCAAGACACTTTACGGTATATTCTAGTGGAGCTCCTGTGGCTCAGTGGTTAGAGCACTTGTCTTGCAAGCTGGGGAGACCAAGCTGGGGAGAGACCTGCGTTCGAATCCAGGCAGATCAGGGCGAAACCTCGGACAAGTTTCCACGCGCCTAATAATAATCCCTCCAAAAATACCACAATAATAAAATTGGCCATTTCAATCCACGACTGTTTGTGGGGACACTGCTGTGTGCAATTGGCTGCCGCGATTCGCCCACAAATATATACAGTCAGTTCACTTTACAGTATATTCGGTGAAGCGTTTTGGGACTTTGATAAAATGTGGAAAGCGCTATATCAAATGCAAGGATTATTATTATCATTCTGTGAAGAGCTTTGAAAGATTTCAATGACATTATAAAGCACTATATCAAATGCAAGGATTATTGTTTGGATGGTAACAGACCATTCACATTTGGCCCAGACTTTGGACCTGGAGTATTGTGAATATTTATCGTTTATGCAGCTCTTGTGGAAAGAAGCAACTTCTTCAAGGTAAACGTTAACTTGGAGGTGAGATGACGTGAAAGACTCCAAACAAGTGTAATTTTGTTGTTGTTGTGAATGAGTTAATGTTATTCTGCTTCCCAGTTACAAGTCGTTGATAGCTTGACACGTTCCGAAGACATGATGAGGCTCTGTATCAAATGCAAGGAGTATTCTAATTATTATTATTAATATCCTTCTGGAACTTAAATCTCGATGTGGCATCTAACAGAGCGTTTCAATGTTAGATCAGTTTTGATTGTGAGACTACATACACAGATCTAAGGGCGGGCAAGCAGGCGGGCGGGCGGGCGGACAGGCGGGGGTTAAATTTAACAGGCCCGCTCCAGACCTGACCCAGCCTTATTGACACTGCTAGTTTTATACTGGTGTAAAACTGACATTGAGGTTAGGTCAACAAAGATGGTAATCATTTGAGAATAAAGATAGTGGTATCTTTCGAAACACGCTCGCTCGGATGAAAGGTTACATTTATGCCGAGAGAGTTGAAAAGGCTGAGGCCGTTTTCACTGAAACATAGAGGGCTAAAGTGGCCAGCTAATGGATGCTTTGATAAATTCTGAATGTTTTTTGACTGCGATAAGTAGAGACTATTTCTAAGAAGGCAACAATACAGCAATGCAACCGCAAGAAAGTATGGGGCGGTTAGAACAGTTTTGAGTATTGATAGAATTTGAATTTTCACCCTCAAAATACACAACAGTCAATTAACTTTAGAGTATATCCTGTGAAATTGTGAAGTGCTTTGAGGCATGAGAAGTCAATATCAAATGCCAGAATTATTATTCTTATTATTCGTGTTATTTCAGTCTCTCAACTGGTCAGGGCAAATGCCTTCAAAACAGACCAGTGTGTTCAGCTCAGGTACTCACACGGTGAAGACAATGAGCCATTGGGATTACTATTAGTTTAACTTCATTTATTTGTGTGCTGCAGTGTTCGTAGTGGATTAATGGCAAAGTTATGAAGTTGGATACATTTCAAAACACATCAGCTATCCATATGTCCCAGGCCCAGACAAATAGCTCGACTGTGGGTTCTCCCAACAGTCGCTGATTTTAATTAACGAACAAGTTCTAAATTGTGAAAACATGTTTGTGAGTGTGCGTGCGCCTGTGTACGCGTGTGAGGCAGTGCACATGTGAGAGAATGTACATCTCGGTTGAAGATTTTGTCTGTGTTCCAATCCGCGTGCAGCCTTGCTATTGAGATGAGGTTACAATTAGTTTGCTGCCCATTAGGGGAGTCAATCATCCTAGTATGAGATCAGTTTGGTCCAGTACTCTGGTCCTTATTGACGGTCAGTCGCAGAATCAGATGTGATTCTCATTGTAGTTATCTCACGGTAGAGTTTCCGTGTGGGACAACATTCCTATGTCTGATTGAGTATTATGTACTAAAGGATTCAGTGAGAACAGGAGAGCGAGCAAACATCAGCACAAACAGGATTGTCAGAATGGCCTGGTTTGTGCAGGAACATTGCATTATTCTAATAGAGCACCAGCACCTGTGGAACCATGCGTATTCCTCTGTTTATGAGTGGGCAAGATCTTGTGAGTTACAGACTGTATATATGTTCCTTTGTGATCATGGAGCCCTGTAGCTCGGTTGTCGAGAGCACTCGCCTTACAAGAGACCTGTGTTTCGAATCCAGGCAGGTCAGGACGAAACCTTGGGCAACTTTCCTTACTCCACACACGCCTAATAATAATCTGTCCAAAAAACAAAACCCATAATAAATTGGTCATTTTCAATCCACGGTTGTTTGTGGGACACTGCTGTGCGCAATTGGATTCCGCGTTTTGCCCACGAAAATACTTAGTCAAATCATTTTACAGTAAATTCTGTGAAGCGCTTTCAGACATCTGGAAGACGTGATAATGCGCTATATCAAACGCAAGGATTATTATTATTATCAAAACAGTGGTTCTCTCCATGAAAGAAGCTACTCTATGGAGAACTGTATAATTATGTAAAACAATTTCATTTCACTTGACAAGGAGTAAGGAGGTCAGACCTCCTAACCTGGAATAGAATGTACAGCTAATGTACAGTATTACCATACTTTTCTGGATATAATACTTAGATATAACATAGATGTAACAGTATAATAATAATCTATACAGTTCATATAACGCTTTATCTCGTCTCTGAGACGTCTCAAAGCACATCACAGAATACACTCCAAAGTGAATTGACTGTGTATTTTGTGGGAAATTTTTTTGTTATGCTGTTACTTGCATCAACATAAAGTAACTGTAGAACATGTATTTTCTCTTTTGCTACGACAACTATGCAAATAAGGGAAGAACGCATTATCGGGTGTAACAGGGCGAAACTTTGGGTGAGTTTCTGTTTGCCTAGCTGTACCCGGTTGTTAGATGATTGACGGATCGCTTGTCCAGGGGTAGTGATTCCTTCAATATATAAAAAAAGGTGGCTCAATCCACGACTGTTTGAGGGAGACCGGCGTGTGCCGGTGGCTGCCATGTTTTGCCCACGAAACATACAGTCACTACACTACCCCATATTCTGTGAATTGCTTTGAGACGTCTTGAAGGCTTGACGAGCCTACATCAAATGCAAGGATTAGAATTGGAAAGGGTGTTGCTGTTCAGCAGTGGTTCAGAAATGGCCTTGATTGAACCTTGTGAAATGGTCACTTATCAATGGTGCTGACAACATTGACAGTGCTCCCTGGAGCCTCCTGTGTATTCTCCCATATTATGTCAAGTCGCCCTGAAATTCCATCTGCTGTGTAATCGTGGCAGCAGCAGATCAGAGATACTGGCTGGGTGTCGAGCGGGCAGCCTTCCCTTAATAAATCCCAAATTTTGTAAGTGTTAAGCAACCACTGATGCATTGCTTATCCGAATAATAGGATATGTTCATTTTAAGGCTTAACGCAGTGACAAATGTGAGGGTAAGATACTGGTGAGCGAGAGAAACGTGTGTCTTGGGGTTTTTTGCATTGATTTTCTGTTCTCTTTGGCTTCACCCAGTCGCTGAGTCCCTCACCTTTGAGCTGGACGATTGTGGGATCAAGGCTTTACAAGACTGTGGGCTCAGCGCCTTGGGACGTACTCCTGACGTGAAAGGCGCTTCATAAACGTAATTTTGTATTGTGTTTCTGGACTTTGAGGGCACAGTCCAGGCTGACGCTTCAGCACAGCGCTGGAGGTTGTCTGCATTGTTGGAGGTGTTGTCCCTCAGATGACATCGGATGATGTCAAACCAATACCGTTGACCCAAGGTCTCGTCTACCCGTTCGGGTGCATGTCAAAGACCCATTCAAAAAGCGAAGAGAGTTTCCCTCTGGGTCCACTGACAAAAATGGGTCATTCACGTCAATGAGTGTTTGTGGGACGTTGCTGAGTTACTACATAATTACATGCCACATTTGACCACAAATACGCAGTCACTACACTAAAACTAAATTCTGCGAAACTCAATTCACTTTATGGTATATTCTGTGAAGCGCTTTGAGGCCTTTCGAAGACATGATAAGGCGTTATATCAAATGGAAGGATTCTTACTTTCTGAAAGCTTCCTGATGGGAAGACGAGAAGGCAGGCTAACTGGAGGTCAATGTCGATCTTGTAAGATTGCTGGGGAAAAGGAATCTTTTAATGTCTGTTTGTAAACATGGCTCTGGCTTGTTTAATTCCATCAGTACTCCAGCCCGCACATTATGGTGGCATCTGCCAACGAGTTGTTGTGTTCTCCTGGCTTAGGTAAGTAGGACGGATTGCTGACTCCTGAAACTGCCAAACAGGTATCTCTGTCAGCCCCTAGTACCTGGACTTGGAGACTAATTCTGTGATTACCCTGTTACACAGCCATCAGTAGTGCCAGGAACCTGGAGCCAGTGTGATTCCGGCTGCCTCAAAAGCAATACTAATCCTTGTGTCTGATGCACTGCCTTACTACGTCTTTGAGAAGTCTCAAAGCACTTTGCAGATTAATACTCTAAAGTGGATTAACTGTGTATTTGGGGACGAAACGCGGCAGCCAATTGCGCACAGCAGCGTGCCACAAACATTCGTGGATTGAAATGACCAATTGTTTGGGGTTTTTTTTGAAGGGAGTTTTATCCCCGGAAAACGATAATCGACTAAGAACTGGGTCCCTACTCACTGCTAGGTAAACAGAGGCGTGTGGAGTAAGGAAACTCACCAATGGTTTTGCCCCTCCATTGGATTTGATACCAGCGCTGGTAATGTCATCAAACATTTCACTGATTAGGGCAGTGACTGTAAGTAGGTGAATGTGGCAGCCTATTTGCCCAAAGCAAGCTCTCCCAATTACGTGAATTAGCAATTTTTAATCTGGGGATCTCTGTTGCGAAACTCCACTTTTCAATAGCATCAAGTCGTAAACGTTGTGCCACATTTCTGTTAAAGATCTCATCCCGAAGTCAGCGTCTCCATCAACGCACATGGCCCAACATTGGGCCTGAGTCAGCGGGCTTTAGACTCGGAGGCAAGAGCCCTACCGGCCAACTGAGACACGCTGTCACTGTTTGTGCGCTGGAAACTGTAACCCTTTCAAGTGACTTTCTCCACATTGGATAATAATCCTGCCTGGATTTGGATGTACATCTCTTTCCCAAATCCGCCCCCCCCCCCACCCCTAGCCGTGCTTTATCTGTATGTGGTTTTGTTTCGGAGGACAGAAATGATTCGACAAACATTTGTGTGATAAAGCTAATTGCAATTACCGGTAGGTAGATTTAAAGCACCCTAGGAAAGACAACATCCTAGTGCTACATACAGTACTTCACATTTATATATGTACGTATATATATACAGTGTTTAAAAAATAATAAAATGGTCACGTTCAATCCACGACAGTTTGTGGGGACGCTGCTGCGCGCAATTGGCTGCCGTGTTTTGCCCACAAATTACAGTCAAGTCACTTTACAGTATATTCTGTGAAGCGCTTTGAGATGTCCAGAAGATGTGAACAGCGCTATATCAAATGCAAGGATGATGATTATTATTATTATGATGATGGATCTTGATTGCAGGAGGTAGAGTAGCGAACTCGTCTGTGGAATACTAAGTCTGGTTCATACAGACACCCAGATCCCCGATAAAAAGTGGAACTCGAATCCCAGTCACATGGAAATGTTTTGTGTTTATGAATGACTAAGTGGCAAGGAATTCCTGCGTTGCTTTTTTTCCCTAAGATGAATGCCAAACTCCCTTCCCCCCCCACCACCACCCCAACCCCCACCCCACACTCCCCTACCCCCCCATTTTAAATTCAAACATTCTTCCAAGAAGACTTTCTAAATATCTCGCCACACACTCACACTCACACACAAATCACAGCACATTCCAAAATAGCTGCTTTTGAAAAGTGCAATGAGGATAGTGTTCCTTGCATTTGATATATGGCGCCTTTGATACGTCTCAAGGCGCTTCACGGAATGCACTGTAAAATATCCTGTGGGCGAAAATCTACGGCAGTCTGTTTGAAATGATAATAATGATAATAAAAGTTGGGAATCCTGGAAGAAGCATTCTACAGAATGAGCCACTCAGAAACCTATTCAGGTCAAAAGCCTGACAGTGGCGTGCCCTAAAACATTCTCTTACAGACCCAGCACCTTGTCACCATTCTGTCTCAGTATTTCCCCCATTGTGACTTTCTCCCCCTCTCTCTCTCTCTCTCGCTCTCTCTCAGAATCATAGAATTATACAGCAAACAAGGAGGCCATTCAGTCCATCGCGTCTGTGCCGACTGTGTCTGTCCAAATCAATCCCATTCCCCTGCGCTCTCCCCACAGCCCTGCAAACCTGTGCTGTCCAATTAACTATCTACTTTCTTAAAAGTTGTTATCAAATTGGCGTCCACCCTTTCAGGCAATGTATTCCAGATCCGGACAACTCACTGCGTGAAAAGATTTCTCCTCACCTCATCTCTGTTTCTTTTAACAACTATCTTAAATCAGTACAATACAGGATGACCGCAGACAGAATAATTTTAAACCGGGAACTGTTATCAGCCCACCCACCAGAAGATCTCTCCTCTTTCTCTCTCTCTCTCTCTCCTCTTCTCTCTCTCTCTCTCTCTCTCTCACTCTCTCTCTTTCTCTTTCTGTGGTCAAACGCAGGGATTATTATTATCATTATTATTATTCTTTCACGGAGGTCGACCGGGCAACTTGGGGAGGAACGAGGGACGAGCAGGGAATAAAATAGCTCGTTTTCTGCCAAGTTCCCCGAGTCTACTGGTGACCAAAAAAACACCTCCGTGGCCCTTGACTCTTGCGTTTCTGACTTCCCGCATTAGATTGGAACTGAAAGCAAAAACGCCAGCAACAGAAACTGAGCTGCCTCCACCGCCTGGACCATTTCTCCATCATTACCTTGTGCTCCCAGCTCTTGTGGTGGCCCGGCTTGATTTGCATGCGCTCAGTTGATTGGTTGGGTTGAGGGTCTCTGTGTATACATGCTTTTTCCATTATCAGTGCTGGATCCAGGCAGCAAAGGTTCCTTTTACACTTGGACTCCCAAGGAATGACAAGAATTTCCATTATTTACAATAGGAAGTGACTGGCTTTCGCCTGTCTCTCAGGGAAATAAGGTTAACTCTTTGCGGGCTGTAGGTACGGGGGCTTGTGGACGGATGGGTGGGTGGGAGGGAGGGAGAGAGGCGAGGCTGCTTCTTGCAATGGTTAAGGCAATGGATTTGGCTTAGCCACAGCGGCTGTAGAGGACAGACTGTCATTGTTTCTCTAGAACGTTAGAAAGCTTCCACCAGCTGCTAATGCTCCTTGACATCATAGCTTGAGCGGTCGTGGCTGCTTAAAGCTGTTTGTACAGTTGAGAATTCAAGCTCGGCTCCATTTGTAATAATGATAAGAAGAAGAAAACCCTTGCATTTGACACAGCACCTCATCAACTGTTCGAGACGTCTCAAAGCGCTTCACGGGATATTCTATAAGGTGAATTGACGGTGCATTTTGCAAGCGAAATGCTCCTGCCAATTACGTCCTGCAATGTCCCACAAAGTCGTGGATTGAGGAATAAAATTATTATTATTCATTTTAGAAGGGATGATTCTATCCCCGTAGCAAAAATAACTTGCATTTATATTATGGATTTGAGTAGAACCTCAGTACTTAACAATAGTGGAGCCTGACACCGAGCCAGGGGGAGAGGACAGCGGACTGTAGGCATGGTCACAGAGGAAGTTCTTCAGGTGTGATCTGAAGATGGATAAGATTGACGAGTGGAATTCCTGGAGCTCAGTGGTTGGAGCACTCGCCTTGCAAGCGAGATATCTGGGTTCAATTCCAGGCAGGGGCAAAACACTGTGCAAGTTTCCTTACTCGCCCGATAATAATCCCTCCAAAAGAAAAAAAAAATTGGTCATTTCATCCACGACCGTTTGTGGGACACTAGCTGCTGTGCGCAATTGGCTACCGTGTTTCGCTGGGGGGGAAATAGAGGAATTTTTACCATCGTGAGATTTTGATGTGTGCTTCTTTGGCCCAAGGAACACACAGATGAGCTGATGTGTCTCTTAAATGTGTTATTTTACAGATGATTCAGCTTTCTTTGTAGGCTCCACCAGGGCCTCCAGATAGCCATGGTGTCCAAATGGCCCGCAGTAGAAATTTATGTACAGAATGTTCTCTGGTTAGGGTCAGACAGTTCCTGTTTTAAAATTATACTGTCTGTGGTCATCCTGTACAGTTCTATACTGGAAAATTAACCCCCTCCAAAATACAGTAGTCTTTAATCACGCAGCCCCCCCCCTCCCCTCCCCCCCACCCCTTGCCAGGGAACCATCGTGATGTATGAGCACAGCACATAAGTCCTCGCCAGCTAGGATTCTCCTACACCCCACCCAGAATTCAGCCAGCGATTTGTCGTGGGAGAAAATGTTGATCTTCATCTCGTCTGCAAATGAAAAATTGTATTAAAAGTTACAGCAATCCTCGCGGCCAACTACACCAAAGGCGCTCTGAGACACTACCCGGTGAGGAGGGCGAGGTGCAACTGCAAGTTGTTGTTGCTGTTGTCGCTTCTTAAAGCTTCTTAAAGCGATTCACAGGATTTACTGCCAGACCAAGTGACTGTGTGTAGTGGTAGACAAACGTGGCAGCACGATTGCGCACAGCGCTGTCCCACACACAGCTACGAAACGAGTGACCCAATTTCATTTGGGGGATTGTTGGCCAGGACACTAGGAAACTCCCTTCTCTTTTCGGATGATGGGATTTTTCACGTATCATTTATTTACGCAACTCAGCCAATTTTATATCCACTATAGATTGTTATTTTTATTGATAAGAATTGTTCTTATCATAGTAATTATTCGAGGAGCTGAATGGCGCGTACTCCTGTTCCTATGCTCCGACGATTATTCTTCCCACAGGTTGCATCAAAACCTCTCATTAACACCTCATTAACACATCGCTTTCAAGCAATTAAGTAAAAGATTGATTTTGGCCACAGTCCCTGCAGCTATATCTTCTACAACAACAACAACAAAATTACATCTGTATAGCACCTTTCCCATCAGATAGTGTATTTTCAATCATACAGCTGTGATAAAAAATAATATTTAATCAAAAATCACAAATGTAATCCGTCTGTCATCATGTCAATTGAAGTGCTCCAAACTGCCACCCCTCAGTCGAGAGCAGCTAACACAGCTCAGGGCACGGATTCCAACCCGAATAACATTAACAATCAATTGCAGGTGTGTGTGCTCTCATTTACACAGGGCAATACTACAAATAATAATAGCCCTCGCATTTGATATCGCGCCTTAGCATACCTTTGCGACGTCTCGAAGCGCCTCACAGAATATACGGTAAAGTGAATTGACTGTATATTTTCCCAGTGAAATGCGACAGTCGTGGATTCAGTGACCACAGTTACATTATTATTATTTTTTTGAAGGAATTATTACCCGTGGAAAAGTGATCCACCAATCGACTAACATCCGGGTTCCTACTTACTGCTAGGTAGATAGGGGGTTGTAGAGTAAGGAAACTTGCCCAGTGTTTGGCCCAGTTTGGTAGCGAGCGATCTAATCACCAAGCTACAGGCCTAATAAATCAAGAGGAGGACTGGTTTTGTAAGTAAGGATTAAAGTGTGGTATAATTTTGGGTGTAACAGGTCTTTGTCTCTTAGAAAGCTTTTATAGCAAACTATTTGGAGGGCTCAGATGGCACAGAAATACTGGATTGTTTGGATATCACACTTAGAGTACCTAGTTTCTGTCAGATTACTTAGACCATTCAAGTGAGGTCCCAGCCCGGTTCAGGTGATTGGAAAAATTTATCAGGGTCACTGTGTCCACTGAGATCTGTATCTGAGGTTGTGCAGATATAGTTATTCCGTTTGGCAAGAAGAGGAGTGCAATGTTTGTTTGAAAGGTCACGGCAGGTAAAAAGGCAGGGTTTGAAATCCAAACCATTTTCAATGGTTTCAAAATTGTAGAGCTCTTAAAAGGAAACAACTTTTGTTCCCTTCTGTTCCTGTCCTTATTACAGACGTTGTTTAGAAGGCACTATAAATAGAGATAATTGCCAGCTGCTCTTTCATGGTTTGGGAGAAACTGCTCCCTAACTGTGGTCCAGCCTTGCACTAACCACAGTTGAACTCGTTTGCAGGCGTTGACTGTGACATGGTGTTGCACATTGTTGACTGTGACATGGTGGGGACAGAATCACTGACGCACTGATGAATTTTTCTGAGGTTGGGGTCCCTAGGACAGCTTCTTAATATGAAAGACGCTATTCAAATGAAATTTGCTGTTGTTGTTTGGCAGAGTGTAGAGGAAGCTTTGCTCCACACTTAACAAATGTGAAATAGAGTTATTTAGAGTGATACTGCATAGAAACAGGTTATTCGACAACTATAATCTACTTACAATGGAAAGGTTGTCGCTGGTGAGACCCCAGGTGTAAGGTGGAGTGCATGGGACGTCCTCCTGATGTGAAAGGCGCTATTCAAGTGTAATTTTGTTGTTGTTGTTGCTCGATCCATTCACTTCAATCTCCACACGAGTCCCCATCCATCCTATTCTACTCTCCTATTCCCCACTATTCCTTTCGCCTTCATCTAATGTGGGAATGCTTGATGGGACTAATGCACTGTAAACTTTACTTCCAGCATATGCTATGTCTGATGTGACGTGATACTGCTATTGCTTGCAGTCAGTGAAAAGGTTTCCTCTCTTCATCACAGATTCAGGTCGTATTATAGGAACCCGTGGCTGGGACATAGTATTAAACTATGTTTAATGGTATTACATAAACATATTTTGACTACCAACCCTCCCGAATGTTCAACTTGACGCCTATAGAAATTCTCATCTGGTTGTAATTAGCTGCTGGATTCATAATGGATTGGGACACTCAGTGCCTGACTTGGCATCGTTTTTTTTATTTCCATACTTGGGATCCTCAAACTAAATCAATTGGAAACCCAAGCAATAAAATAAACTTTAAGAGCTGAAACCAAATAGCCATAGGTAAATACATCCACTTTCCCGGGAAAATAGTTTGTTGTAGTTCTTGGATTCATTCTATATTATTCAGCGCACAATGAAATGTATGTTTTATTATTGTATAATGTTGTATAAACCCAACGACTTTAACGGTACTCATTCACTGGCTGCTCTCTGTTTGAAGCGCTGACGAAAAATCTCCTCTCGCTTCACTTTGTCCCAAAATACACCCAACACATGTGGAGTAATATGAATAATGACTGCTTGTCAGAAGGTTGGGTGAAATTTTTTGATCACGAGTTTCTCTTAGTTTCATTGGAGAGGGTAAGGCAGATTGTCCTGGTAAAAAATCTTTCATCCTGCTTACCTAATTCCAGAGAGTATTAGGTAGAGGTTCGTGAGAGCCAAGAATCAGAGTGTATTGGGGCTAACTGCTGAACGTGAACCAGCTAAAACCAATTCAAAGCGCAAGTTTTCCCCCAGCTAGGACCACCCTACACTTTAGGCCTTTGACTCATAGGGTTAACAGTAGCTGAGCGGGGCTGGACTGTTCTGCCAACAGCAGTGCCCTGGAATACTGCAGACCTGACTGGCTCAGTAACTGGATGACTGAGATCACCACGGAGAGTCTCCAAATCCCTGTCTATCTGTCTAATGTGGGTGTGCACAAAGCTCGTTGGAGAAGTCCATTTGTCCCAGTATCCTAGGCAACAATCCAGAGGATTTGCTCACTCACTTCATTGCTGTTTGGGGAAACGCATTGACACAAATGGCTGTTCTGTTTGCCTATAAATAGTCACTACATTTGACAAAAAGTACTTGATATGTTTTGACATGATTAGCTGCTATGAAAAGGCAATATTTTGCTACAACTCCATTGTGTACTATATTCACATAAGAGCTGACAACACATGATGATATTGATGAATTCGATATAGCGCAGTATATCGCAGTATTGAGACATCTTAAAAGCGCTTCACAGAATATATTGTACAACAAACAACAAAATTACATTTGTAGAGCGCCTTTCACGTCGGGAGGATGTCCCAAGGCACTGAACAGTCAGGGGTCAGGACACTCGAAAGTAAGGGTAGGGCAGGGGTGGGATGAGGGAGGGCAGAGAGGCAGGGGAAGCGGCTGAAGGAATGATTGCAAACGAGGGTCTTGAGTCTGGCAATGAAGGATGCAAGGGAGGGAGTAAGGAGAAGGGATTCTGGGATGGAGTTCCAATGGGTGGGGGCATGGAAACTGAAAGCCCGGCTACCCGGATGGTCAGGCGGGAGACATGGCTGCCGAACGGAGGAAGCGGGCGGCTTGATACTGGGGTAGCAGGTCAGAGAGGTAGGCGGCAGCAAGACCGTGGAGGGCCTTGAAAGTGAGGATGAGGATCTTGAATTCTATCCTCTGAGGGCTGGGGAAGCCAATGGAGCCAGGCGAGGGTGGGGGGATGATGGGGGTCACACACCCTGGTGCAGGAGAGGAAATGAGCTGCGGAGTTTTGGATGGTCTGCAGCTTGTGGAGGGAAGAGTTTGGGGAGGCCGACAAGAAGGGAGTTGCTGTAGTCAAGCCTTGAAGTGACAAATACACTTCTGCGGGTTTTGGGTGGCCTGAGGTGTGAGGAAGTCAGTCAGGACTCCAGTTATCCTGGAATTGAAGGTGGAGGCAGAGAGAGAGAGTTTGGTGTATCTATGGAAATTGACCCCATGCCTACAGATGATGATAATAATAATATAATAATTCTTGCATTTGATATAGAGCTTTTCACATCTTATCGACGTCCCAAAGCGCTTCACAGAATATACTGTAAAGTGAATTGACTGTATATTTGTGGGCGAATCGCGGCTGCCAATTACGCACAGCAGCGTCCCCACAAACACTCGTGGATTGAAATGACCATGTTTATTATTGTGGGTTTTTTGGACGGATTATTATTAGGTGTGTGGAGTAAAAAATCTTGCCCAAGGGTTCGCCCTGACCTGCCTGGATTCGAACACAGGTCTCTCCCCAGCTTGGTCTCCCCAGCTTGCAAGACAAGTGCTCTAACCACTAAGCCACAGGAGCTCCAAAGATGTCTAGGGGGAGCATGTAGGTTGAAGAGTAGGGACTGAGGACAGAGTCCTGAGAAAGATCACACAAGACAGTGCAGGGGCTGAAAGAGAAACTGTTAGCAGAGACAAATTGGAGATGCTGTGAGTGATAAGACGTGAACTAGTCAAGTGGATTGAAAGGGTATTTTGTGAGTTAAACACACAGGAGCACATATTACTGGGATAGACTTACTAGACTTACTTATATGGATCAGTATATAGGATATATAGTCTGTCCTAGGACATGCATCAGTAGCAAGATTTAAATGTTCATTCCCACCAGTTGTGTACTGTACATTCTGTGCCTGAATTAGACTCACATTTGGTGTTTAATTGATTCCTGTACTGGATTAAGTCCACTTCAAACACACTCTACCCAGCCAATGATGTACGTAGACGCAGCAGCTGTGCCAAAAGGGAACGGCAGAGGAGAGGCGACTGCGAGAGCATTCTGTTTGTCAGTCACTCTGTGGTTGAATTCAAGGTAACCCGAAGTTTTAATAGCTTGTCATTAAGTGACATGGGTGTTGTGCAACAAGTGACGTACATTGTTTGACAAGTGCTTATTTATTAAGGATATCAATACAGGATATCCCGGTTAAGCAACACCACAATATTGCCTATAGGGTGATACCAACAGACGGCTTAGTCAAGCAGCAAAGATAGAATACTCAGGAAAGAATACCTATTGTGATATAGATAAGCAATTTTTTGGTTCAACTCCAGGCTTACAATGGAAAAAGGAATTGAAATCACTTGACATACCTATCTCAGCTGTTCCCTCACCCAGTGGGTGTGTGTGTATATGAGTCAGAACAAGGTAATTTATATACACCCTCTCTTTCTCACTCACACACACTCTCTCTCTCTCGCTCTCTCTACGTACAGCATATGGTTGCTTCACAGTGTCTGGGTTAAATGCACTGAATGGTAAATATACTTTACGTTTTGAAGCCGGACACAGTGGTTTGCAGGATCCTGGCAACTCCCCATCCTGTTCAGGAGTGATTTCTCTAGATATACCGGCTGTTTGAGAATGCACTTTGAACTGGACTGATCCAGCTTGGAGGATGGGGAGAGAGAAATGAAGGCAGGCTTCTCAGTTTATTGACCATCAATAATCGATCCGTGTCGCCCGGCAAAGCGTGGACCAATTTCCTTAATCCACACGCCTCTGTTTACCAACAGTAAGTAGGAACCCGGGTGTTAGTTGATTGGCGGATCGCTTTTCCAGGGGGTACTAATTCCTTTACGTTTTTAGAAAAATAATAATAAATTGGACACTTCAATCCAAGATCTAATAGAGTGACGGAACAAGCTTGATGGGCTGAATGGCCTCCTTCCCATTCCTTTACAACTCTAAACCTGCATCCTCTTGTTCTCCTATCTCGTTGCATCCTAAAGTATTGACAAGTGGCTGGCAAATGAAGAAACGGAAATGTGAAATCTGGGAGTAAAGGTGGAAAATAGAAGATGAGTGAGGTTTGATGATGAGACGATAAGAAGACGATATGAAGACTGTCAACATTTATTCTACATCCACAACTAATTGGACTATTTTCTCCAGAATAACACCTCAATTAGTCTTTCAGGTTATCTGTAGTATCTGCTACTTTCTGCACAAAAATTATCTTTCCCCCCCCAATGAGCCAGACCCTCACATGATCCAAAAGACCCTCCAAATGTAGGTACCCAAAACCTCCATCCACTGGGGTCTCACAACAATGACAAATTGCTTCTGGTCCTTGCTTTCCATCTCACCAGCAATAGCACGTAGCTATCATGGAGTTCTGTAGCTTAGTGGTTAGAGCACTCGCCTCGCAAGAGACAGACCTAGGTTCAAATCCAGGCAGGGTGAAACCTTGGGCCAGGTGCCTAATATTAATCCCACACAAAAAACAAAACAATAATAGTTTGGTCACTCAATCCATGACTGTTTGTGAGACACTGCTGCGTGCAATTGGCTGCCGCATTTCGCCCACAAATATACAATCAAATTACTTTTACAGTGTATTCTGCGAAGTGCTTTGAGATGTCTAATAGATGTGAAAAGCGCTATATCAAATGCAAGAATTATTATTATTACGGTTCTAATCATTGGACAGGTATTGCTTCAGAATTTCATACAAGGAGTCAGGAGACTTTAAACACCAAGTGCAAGCTCTGGGGGTTGGTTTTATGTCTGTGGTCTGTGCTAGTTGATCACAGGAGCATTTAATAATCATATTTAATTTGTTTTTTTAATCAGCCTGCGATTTAAGTGGTGGGTGGGGGTGGGGTTAATTCAGAACAAATCTGTGGAACCACTACTTCAGTGAGTGAGTGGTAAACATATGGAATAGGCTATTCCTAGGGAGATGGGTGACAGCAGAAAGTGTGGTTTATATCAGGAACAAATTAGATGCATTTCTGTTTGAAAATAATACCTGGGAATACAGGGGATAGTTTGGGACCTGACATGTCAAGCACTGTCAGGGGAAGGCGAACTAGATGGACCTTGGTCTTCTTTGGCTCA
The DNA here is from genome assembly GCA_035084275.1 of Hydrolagus colliei. Lineage (NCBI taxonomy): Eukaryota > Metazoa > Chordata > Chondrichthyes > Chimaeriformes > Chimaeridae > Hydrolagus > Hydrolagus colliei. The sequence goes on along the minus strand of CM068757.1, from coordinate 14,368,192 downwards.
GCAAATTCCTATGTTGTTAGGTTCAACCTCTCTGCTACCACACGGTGGAACTCCATCCCGCAATCCCTTCGCCTCACTTCCTCTCTTTCCTTCTTCAACGCCGGTCTCTAGACCTTCCTCTTGACTGTGCCTTCTGCTCCCCTCCTAACTCTTCCCCTTCTCCTTGCCCTTACCCCTCCCTGCTCCCAACCTGATTGTTCAGCGCCTTGGGAGGTCAACCCGATGCTCTATAAATGTAATTTTGTTGTTATTATTGTTCATCGAGACTCTGTTTTTGTTTTCAGCATTTCTCAGAGAATTTGGATGACTTCTCCAACGAGCTCTTCAGTAGCTTCTTCGATGACCCGCTCCTGGCCGAGAAGAACCACCTGCTGGACATGGAGCTGGACCCGGCCACTCCGGACATCCAGGCCGAACACAGCTACTCGCTGAGTGGGGACTCAGCCCCCCAGAGTCCGCTCATGCCCATCAAAATGGACGAATACAGCAAAGGTAAGAGAGATTTGTTAGCTGGCAATCAACAAAACAACAGTGGGGGGGGGGTGCGTTCCGAGGCGCTGAAGTGAACTAGAGTGAAAGCAGACCCTTCTCCTCCATTGATCAGCATGGCAAGTCTAGGCTAAATGGGTAACGGGTAGCTAAGGTTAACTAGGCAGCTAAGGTCAACTAGGACCGCACGCTCCACCTCACCAAACCAGTCTAGGTGTCTTGTTCGATCCTCAACTGTCTTTTCTCCTGTACTTGATCCGCTTTGCCTTCTCTCACCCCAGCAACATTCCCAACTCCACCACTACCTTACCCCTCAGGCCGCTGAAACTCTCATTCATACCTTCATCATGTCTAGGCTTGTCTACGCCAACGCCAGGCTTGTCAGCCCTAATTCCTCCCTCCCACACAAAGGCTTCAAATCATCCAGAACCCTACAGCCCATCTACTCTCCCCCACCAGGCTCTGGTAGCTATCACCCCACCACCATTCTCATCCAACTCCACTGGCTTCTCATCAGACAGAGGATTCAATTCAAGATCCTGGTTCTCACCTTCAAAGCCCTCCATGGCCTTGCCCCACACCCTCCTAACCCCCTACCAACCCTTCTGTTCCCTTTGCTGTGTGTTCCAGCCTGCTTCACTCCCCCGGCCCACCCACCCCACCATCAGCAGGCGAGCGTTCATCACTTTACCCACAACCATTGGAATTCTACCCCGCAGTCCCTCTGCCTCGCCCCCTCCCCTTGAAGCTTCCTTCAAGTCCTGCCTCAAGACAGTGCCATCGGTCACTCTCCTTCCAGCGTTTTCCTCCACCCTCCCCGATCACGACCCCAGCTCGGATTGGAAACAATGACAACTCGTCCTCCCGACATGAAAGGCGCTATTCAACCATAATTTTGTTGTTGTTGTTGTTTTACTTTCTATATGAAATGGAATCAGTTGAGAGCAGTGAGATGATAAGGGCACAGTGACACCCCCCCCCCCCCCCTAGTGTAATTGTTTGTTCCCAGTAAAGTTGCCACGACCATCAAGTGGTCTGGAGAGCAATGGCCTTTTAAGAGGCAGACAATGAAATTGGACAGAGAGAGAGAGAGAGAGAGAATTTGGGTGCTGGAAGCGACTGCATAAACTTGGTTTGTCTGCAGCTTCTGCACCAACTGAATCATTGCTCTTGAGTGGAAACAGATGCTGTTCTGGAACCAGTCATGGTTTGGAGACGGAGCTGTTCATTAACCCTTTGCAAGCCCGGGAGAGCTCGTTTATGTGAAAGTAGCATAAAACCTTGCCAATTTTCAACTCGCCCGAAAGCTCTGGAATCTTTTTATCTAATGATAATAAAATAAATGACTATCATCATTATTATTGCATACCATTCCACAGGCATCAAGCAGCCTCCACTACACTTGGAAGGTTTCAGTTCAAATAGACCAAAGTATCATCTTTATGCGTATACCTCTTCAGTGAGTTTGTCCCAATAGTTATTGTTCATCATGATTGACCAAATAACGGCAGGCTATTTCACGAGTCTTACTTTCCCCTAAAGGCAAGGACAATTAATATAAATCCTTGCATTTGATATAGTGCCTTATTATGTATTTGTGACATCTCAAAAGCAGACTATACTATAAAGTTAATTGACTGTATATTGTGTTGGCAGCGACTAGCACCCAGCAGTGATCCACAAACAGTCATGGATTGAATTACCAAATTACTCTTTTATTTTATTTTATTTTGAAGGGATTACTACTCCCTGAAAAGTGATCTGCCAATCGAGTAACAACCATGTTCCTACTTACTAAACAGCGGCACGTTGGAGCACGGAAACTTGCGTAACATTTCGCCTGTCCGGGAATCGAACCCAGGTCCTGTCACTTGTGAAGTGACTGCTCTAACCACTAAGCTACCAGACTCATTCAGTAGTACTTTGCAGCTCCCCAAGTGCAGTGAATAAAACAACCGGTATTCAGACAGTGGATAAACATTCCCAAGTGTAGTGTCTGAAGATTTCCTGATCCCACAGGCTTCCCTGAGACAGCTCATCCAACCCACACACAGCGGATAGGAGCAAAATGTCAACTCTGACAGACACGGGCTTCTCCCTGGCTCTGTGGTGACTCATCCTCTTCATGAGCGAAACAAGCCAGAGTCTTAGGGGACTATAAGAGATTTCCAGACATTATGAGAGTTCTTTAACGTTGTCTAAAGTTTACAAACTGGTTAAGCACAGTATACCATTCCACCGAGGTGAGATCGTTTGAGTAACGCAAGCATCTCAACTGACCAAAACTACAGCCGGGTAACAGCCAGGCAGGGCGAATGCAACACCGCGCTCCCAGCCAAAACCTCACTAGCATCAAAGGGAACTTCAGGACGCAAGCCAAGAAATTTCATGTGCGGAGTCCAGATGGAGGGTTACACACAAAGATGTTTCTTTTTCCATTGACTGTTTGTGTTAGTCACAGAAATTGGAATCAGACACATGGGTCAGTTCACACCAACGCGTGAGCCAGCAGGATCCTGATCATTAACTAAATCAACTCCCTCCCCCCCATCCCCTTCTTGCTCTCCTCTCCAGGTAACATAGGTAAATAATTAGCCTTTGTTACAGTTTGTATGCCAGCAGGATGTGGCTTTGCCCGGACCAGGAAGCAGCTTCTTAAAGCAAATCCACCTCTGTGAGATGATCCGAATACAAGGTATAATACATCTCAGAGGGTTATTTTGCTTTAAGAGAAAAAAGACAATATTCTTAAGGCTTTTTATCGATAATAGTTTTTTTTGAACATAGTGAATATATTTGTGCAGTTCAGTGGAGCTTGTACATTCTACTTGTATCATTTTTCTTCTGGTCAGACGGGGTCTGACACTTGTAGAAATTCCAATTACAAGTTCAAGAATAGCCAAACTAGAGTTAGGCACAAGGAAATCTCCCTGTGTCCAGAATGCAATACTGTACATCCTATCTATAGAAGGGATAGACACTGACCTAATTCTGGAGCACACTGAGGCGCAGGTTAGCAAGAGCCAAAGCCTTCGGTATACTGGAGTGTGCGTAGTAGTACAAAAACAGCAACTTGCATTTTAGAGCGTCCTTCACGCAGGGTAGCGTTCCAGAGCGCTTCACAGTGGCTTGAGTCTGACAACGAGCCAGGGGAGAGGGAGGAAGGAGGTGACTCTAAGCATGGTAAAAACAAAAGTTTAATATAATACTAATATAATAATCCTTCAAATAACCCTATTTGATATAGCGCCTTATCACATCTTCGAAGCGCACGTGAATTGATTGACGTATATTTTGTAGGTGAAACGTGGCAGCTAATTGCGCACAGCAGTGTCCCACAAACCGTCGTGTTAGTTTGACTAGCTTAGTTTGACCAGTTAAAACCGCAAAGCATCCTATAAAGAGTACTATTTGGCAAGGTTCTGTTAGTTATCTATAAGTAGGATCATTTTCACCTTGAGAGGTTTGGCTTGCAGGGTCTGAGTGGAAAAAATATCTCCTCCTAGTGACTGATCTGCCCATTTAGGTCCCACTGATTGGCAAGGCTGAGCTGTGCTGTCACCAGCCATGCCCCAGAGATCCAGGAACATAGAAACAGGAAGAGGCATGTCAACCTGTTGAGCCTGTTTCGCCATTAATTAGATGATGGCTGATCGATATCTCTACTAATCCTTACACTTCCAATTTCAGACTTTCGCCCCATATCCCTTAAAACCCTGACCTACCAAACATCTCTCTACCTCATTCTTGAGGTGTGGATAGAGCCAGCATCCACGCCTTTTTGGGGGAGAGAATTCTATATTTCAACCAACACTTTTTGAATGAAAAAATGCTTCGTGATTTGACTCTTAAATGACCTGGTTCCAGTATTAAGACTACGCCCCTTTGTTTTGCATTCCCCTACTAGAGGAAATAGTATCTACCCTATCAAATGTCTTCATCATCCTAAAAACCTCTATCAAATCACCCCATTTGATATCTAAGCTCTAAGATCTTCTAAATTCGAGGGAATACACTCCAAATTTACATAGCCTTTCCTCGTAGCCTAATCCTTTTAGGCTTCGTAACATTCTATTGAAGCTGCACTACACCCCCTCCAGGGCCAATATATCTTTCCTGAGGTGTGGTGCCAAAGAACTGAATGCAGTCTCCAGATGGGGTTGAACTAACACTGACTAATGCTCTACGGACCCACCTGGGTCAGGAAGTGCACTGGAGACCACCACTAAGAACAGGCTCGATTCTGACATTCCTTGGCCAAGCCTGTCAAATTAGGCCCAGCTCATCTCTAACGAGACCCCCACCTAGCTTCTCCCCCACCGCCCGCCCGCCCAATGACCTCCCTCTATTGGCTGAGTAGCCACCTTGGGGTAGATTTTAGGGCCCCCATTAATTTAAGGGGGCATTGAGGAAGTTTTAATGTGATCTTATCGTAAAGATGTGCAGGAAGGGGAGCCAAACTCGATCGGAAGGTCGCTTTTCCAGGGGTAATAATCCATTCAAAAGAAAAATGAATATTAATTTGGTCGCTCAATCCATTACCTAATTAGTGGACCACTGCTGTGCGTAAATGGCTTCTGTGTTTCGCCATTTCAATTGACTTTACAGTACAGGATATTCTGTGAAGCCCTTTGAGATGACTTGAAGATATGATAAAGTACAAGGATTATTATTAAATCCAGTACTCCAAGAGGTAACAAAAGTGTCAACCAACTTCTTAATCCATCTCCCTGGCAAGTCTCCCAAAGTCGATGTACGCTACACTATTCCAAATGGTTGTGTTTGAAAGGAGCGAGGGAAGGAAACTAGTGACTCTTAGGAATTCTATTCGGTCTTCACAATGATTAAAGATCAAACAGCCTATAAAACAGTCAGACAGGTACTAATGAGGCTGCTCCGTACTGTGACTCTGATTGATCCTCTATAATGAGCCTGTAAGCACAGTGTGAGGAGAGAATGGCTACTGTGAAGACCTGAAGTGTACAGGCGTAGTAACTGACCACTGCAGGCAGCACCTGCACATGCAAATGGCCACAGTGTCAGACAAGCTCTCCCAAGTTCATTTCTCTTTGCAAATGCAACAACAAGAACAAAATTACATTCATAAACAGTCGTGCCTTTCACGTTGGGAGGACCTGCAAGAAGGTTGCCGCCGTATTGCCCACAGAATACACAGTCACTACACTTTACAGTATATCCTGTGATGCGCTTTGAGGTGTTTTGCTGATGTGATAAAGCCTGTGTTCAACTCCAGGCAGGTCAGGGTGAAACCTTGGGCAAGTTTCCTTACTCCACACGCCTAATAATAATCCCCCGAAAAACAAGACAAGAATAAAATTGGTCATTTCAATTCCACGACTGTTTGCGGGCAATTGGCTGCCGCGTTTCGCCCACAAATATACAGCCAATTCACTTTACAGTATATTCTGCGAAATGCTTTGAGACGTTTAGAAGACGTGAAAAGGTGCCTTATCAAACGCAGGGATTATGATTTATTATTAAGATGATGATCCGGTAGTAGATTGTGTTAACACTTTCTTTGCAGCCACAAGGAAGGAAAACTTCTTGCTATTTCTCTGTCTATTCCCTCCTCCCCATCAATTCAGGCTCACATAATAGTCACCCTGCCCTTCAGGGAAATGGCTCACAGCACTGACATTCCACCTGCTATGAGACGAACATACAAGGCAGAGGTGATGGAGAGAATAAAGCTGTCAACAAGTTTATCCAGGATGTGTTTCAAACCCTATAGCGCAGCGGTTAGAGCATTCACCTCGCAAGTGAGAGGACCCGGGTTCCAATCCCAGGCGGGGCGAATTGTTGGGCAATCAGTAACCAGGAATAATGGGTGTTAGCTGATTGGCAGATCACTTTGCAGGTGTGATAATCCCTTCGAAAAATAAATAAATTGTAATAATAAGTAACTGGGTCACTCAATCCACGTATGTTTGTGGGACAATTGGCTGCTGTGTTTTGCACACAAACTATACCGTCAATTTACTTTACAGTATATTCTGTGAAGCGCTTTGAGAAGCGCTCGAAGACGTGATAAGGCGCTGTATCCCATGCAAGAATTATTATTGTTCTTATTATGAGCTGTTCAGGATACACCATATTTGCTGCTCGGCTCTTAAACAGTGTCACCGTGCCCCCAGCAACCAAAAGGTTGGGCCGACCTTCCCTGTGCTATCAGGATGCTGCACTCTGACTGTTTGGATCACTTTCAGGATGCAATGACTTTACTGAACTTGCTATGAGATTGGAGTTTTTAAGCCTTGTTCAGATAGCTGTTGTCAACGGTTGGCGCGATACAAGTGTAGTTTCGCTGAAGTACCGAGGAAAGGGGAGGGAGAACAAAGGCCCCCTCCCGTCACTCTAAACCTCCTGTTGCGACATTGCCGGGTATTTAAAGCGCAGGAGTGATCTCCAGGTCCACCAATTAAATTGCCAAGTCCAGATGGACACATTCCTCATCTCAGGAATCTCTCTGATGCCGGTCTGTGCTCCCACTTGCTCCCTTAATTATTCCAATTAACCAGGAGCAGCGCTGCACAAGTCTGGTGGAAATATGTCTGTGCCAGGTATTTCCTTTTATCCCGCAGAAATTCTGTTCCTTTACAATTAAAGAGTGGGTCGACATACTCTTTTTTTTAAAAAAAAGGAATGATTCTGTCTCGTCGCTATTGGTTAGAGCGCTCGCCTCGCAAGCGAGAGGACCCGGGTTTGATTCCCAGGCGAGGTGAAATTGTCACCAAGTTCCTTCCAACACAAGCCTTTGTTTACCCAGGAGTAAGTAGGAACGCGCTTGTTTTGTCGATTGGCAGATCGCTTTCTGGAGGGTAATAGGCCTATACCTCTAAATAATAATTTAAAAATTGTCACTCAAACCATAACTGTGTATGAGCAACCACGCAGTCCAAGCAGTTGCGTGGGACACTAATGTGCGCAATTGGGTTGTCGCATTTGGCCCCGCAAAATACACAGTCACTACACATTATAGGATAGATATTCTGTGAAGCGCTTTGACACGTCTTGACGACAAGAGGATGCATTGTATCCAATGCAAGGATTATTGTTGTGCATATTACTCTAATTATTGCTGACAGCTCAATCAAGGCAGGGATGAATTTAGCTACGGGCTGGTGCTCTGTGCTGTTCACAGGGAATCTGTTGTCCCTTGTACTGTATAAATTGTGTACGTCCTGTTCCTGGGGTGGTGTTTCATGCTGACTTTCCTTTGAAATTGAGCAGTCGGTCCTTTTAAATCCTTTAGAAGGTTTCCTGGTGTTAAGCATTAAGTACAAGCAGCAAAGTGAGAAATCTCAGCAGGGGGCTGTGTATGACAGTGGGGAGAGGGTTAAATTAATTCCAGAGAGGGTGCATCATTTTACATAATTTCAAGATGTTTGCCATATAGCTATTATACTGTGGAGTCCTGTAGCTCAGTGGTTAGAGCACTCGCCTCGCAAGTGACAGGCCTGGGTTTGATTCCCAGCAGGGCGAAATGTTGGGCAAGGCTTACACGCCTGTCTCTTATACATAGCTGTAAAAAGGAAACCTTGTTGTTAGTCGATTGGTGGCTCGAATGAAAAAAATTATCAATTAGTCACTCAATCCACGACTGTTTATGGGACACTGCTGTGTACAATTTGCTGCTGCGTTGCGCCCATAAAATACACTTTGCAGTACATTCTGTGAAACACTTTGAGACGTATCGAACACATGATAAAGTGCTAAATGAAATACAAGGTTTATTAATAAAATAACCCTTTCATTTGATATAGTGCCTTATCACGTCTTCTAGACGTCTCAAAGCGCTTCACAGAATATACTGTAAAATGAATTGATTGTATATTTTTAGGCGAAACATGGCAGCCAATTGCATACAGCAGTGTCCCATAAACAGTTGTGGACTGAAAGGACCAATTTTTTTTTTAAACATATCCTTTTTTGGGTAGGTTTCACCCTGCCCAGAATTGAAACTTGTTCTTTTGCTTGTAAGGCCGCGTGCTCTAACCACTGAGATACAGGACTACTCCATATTATTATATTGTCGTTATCATTCTTATTACTCTTATTATTACATTGGGTGAAATAAAGATTCAGCTATTTCCAAACCAGTGAACTAACTAATAGGCTGTTTCGCTAGTTAAAATCAGTTTGCTCATTATAAATGTGCTAGTGTTAGTGAACAGCACATTATATCCCAACATGCAGACTTCACTGGGCCGATCGTATGACAAATGCTGTTTGTAATTGTAAAAGTGGAACAAAATAATTATTTCAGGAAGGGTCTGGAACCTTACCAAGGGTCGGAAATCCCTTAAACCTTGAGTATTGTTTGCCTATTTGACTAAATAGCTATCACACAGACTGTCCTCTCCATATCTGCGTTTATTTTTAGATCACGACTGACCTATAACTCACTTCCGAATACCATTGGTATCCTGACCTGACAATAATCCATCCACCTTAGTCTTGATAATTGGAATGGATTCTACTGGTTGAACAGAAGGAAATCATGTGTATGAACCTGGCAGTGACTGAATCCACTACTTTCTGCACTTCTGAGGGTGACTGACTCCCAGCGTGCTGGGAGCTCCCGTTGTGATATGTATCCACTTTCTTCCAGATACCGATGGTGGAATTTGGTCTTTGGGACCCGACTTGACGAGCATCATGATCAAACAGGAGCCAAACTTACTGTCCGACCTCTCCACAATGTCATCCTTGACCCAGATAACATCACACTCAGAGCAACAGTCAACCTCCACTGCGTTGTCAACAGAGGAGCCAGTGAGTATCCAGCGCCTTGGGATGTCCTCCCGACGTGAGAGGGCTACACAAGTGTCATTTTCTTGTTGTTATTGGGGTGGCGGCGATGGGGACACGGACTGAAAACAACTTGCATTTATATAGCGCTCCACAAACAGGGTAGGTCGCGTCTCAGGGCACTTGACCGTGCCCGTAACATGACGCCGAGACAGGGGGAGTGGGGAAGGTGACCGTAGGCACGGTTGAAGAGGAAGGTCTTCAGGTGGGATCTGAAGATGGGGAAGGAAGGCTGAGGGATAGAGGACGAGTGTTCCAGAGTTTCGGAGCAAAGCGGCTGAAGCCGTGACGGTTGGACAGAGAGGACAAGGGACAAGCAGGAGCTCGGAGCCAATCGAATGGTGGCAGCAGGTAGTGGGTTGGAGAGGAAGCAGATTGGAGAGGTTAGGGAGGTGCCAGGGCACGAAGGGATTTGAAAACGCATGTGAGAATCTTGAAATCGATCTGTTCAGGGATAGGGAGCCAGTGGAGCCTGGGGTATAGAGGGAGGGGAGAGGGGAGCCTGGGGTATAGAGGGAGGGGAGAGGGGATCCTGGGGTATAGAGTTTCATGCGGGTCAAGGAAGATCTCATAATCAATCTTGTTTAGGAATAGGGACTACTTTAAAGAGGGTATAAAACTGTGGCCCCTTGAAAAGAGAATGCCTCTGTTGGTAATTTCCTTAGAGTTATTCTATTCGTTAATTTAAATGTGGAGTCCTGTAGCTCAGTGGTTAGAGCACTCGCCTCGCAAGCGAAAGACCTGGGTTCGATTCCAGGCAGGGTGAAATGTAGGTCAAGTTTCTTTACTCCACACACCCAACAATGTTCCCTTGAGCAAAAAAAACAACGATAAATTGGTCAGTTCATTCCACAACTGGGACACTTGCTGTGCGCTATAGCCTGCTGCGTTTCGCCAACAAGTATACAATATATTGCAGCCTTGAAGCACTTAGCGATGTCTAGAAGATGTGAAAATGCAAAGATTATTATTCTTATAAATGCAGTTTCAGTGAACAAAAAAAATTAAATACAATGTAAGTACATGGTGTGTTTAGGGAGTGTGGTACAAATTAATGATACCTGTGATGGCTTTGCAAATTATTCACTTGAATGCCTCAGGTATGACCCAGTCAAACCAGTATTTTTTTTAAAGTTTCCTTCTAAGATGGAGTGAGAGATATGGGGATAAGCAGCAGTAATAAAAACATTTTTTGGACTTGAGCACTAGGTTGGGGTCAGGAGGGGTGGAGGGCACGGAAGGTGAGGATAGGAGGGTGACTGAAGACCGAAACCATGGAATTCCCCCCTTATCTCTTCCTAGCGACAGCCCAGGATCATAGAATTGTACAATTCTAGCCGATTGTCTTTGGCTCTTTGAAAAGAGCTGTTCAAATTAATCCCACTCTCTCCCCATAGCCCCGCACACCTGTCCTACCCAAATAATTACCAACATTTTACCAACCAACACAAACAAATAAGCAGAGTCCTCTAGCTTACAGCGCTCGCCTCGCAAACGAGAGGACCTGGGTTTGATTCCCGAGCAGGGTGAAATGTAGGCAAGTTTCCTTACTCCACACGCCTCTGTTTACCTTGCAGTAAGTAGGAACCTGTTTGTTAGTCGATTGCCGGATTGCCTTCCGGTGGTATTAATAATAATTTGGTCTTTCAATCCACGACTGTTTGTGGGACACTGCTGTGTGCAATTGGCTGCTGCGTTTCACCCATAAAGTGTGCAGTGAATTCACTTTGTGGTATATTTTGTGAAGTGCTTTGAGACACCTCGGGCCTGTGATAAGGCACTGTATCAAATACAAGCATTATTCTAATATATATTATTAGAATTAGAAAGCCTCCCCCCTCTTACACTCTACCCATGGAATGGTAGAAGTGTCAAAAAGGTGAAGAGAGAAAAGCTGTAATGTACTGTAATTTACACAAATAAATGATTTGTTGCCATCAAACTCTGCTTCATCAGCTTGTACATTTACCTGCTGAATAGCTTGACTACTTTGCTTTCCCACAGATCCAGACCGAACCGCCACAAATCAAAACAGAGCCCAAAGATTTCAACCAACTCAGCGTCCCTGCAGGTAGGAAGCCAGGTGAAGATATGCCTCAAACAGACACTGATGCTTAGCTCAGTAAAATTTGCATTTATTCAGAGCCTTTCACTTTGGGAATATGTCTCCAAACAAAAACAACAGTACATTACAACAACATTTCACAATTGGAAGGATGTCCCAAGACGCTGGACAGTCAGGGGACCCGAGCAGGGATTGGATCAGGGGGAATGGAGGGAAGGGAATGGAAGGTGACCAATGCCTCGGTCAAAGAGGTGGTTTCTTGAGGGCGGGTTGAAGGATGCCAGGGACAGGGGTGAGGTGGACTGGACTAACCCTAACCCTAACCCCTAAGGATGGAATTCCAAAGGTTGGGGGTAGAGGGGCTGAAGGCTCACCCGTCAATGGTGGGCGGGCGGGTCCGGGTGACATGCAGGAAGTCGGATCCTGCTGAGCGAAGGGGGTGGGCAGGTTGGTAGGGGGTTAAGAAGTCACAGAGGTAAGGTGGGGCGAGGCCATGGAGGGCTTTAAAGGATCAGGATCTTGAATTGAATCCTCTGAATGATGGGGAGCCAATGGAGTCAGGCAAGAATGGGACCTTGATGAGGGAGAGGACACAGGCTGCAGAGTTCTAGATGATCTGCAACCTATGGAGGGAGGAGTTGGGAAGGCCGATAAGCAGGGCATTAGCATTTATTTTAGCAAATAGGCTGCTGCACTCGCTTACAGATAGCGACACTACACTTGATACAGTAAATCCTGTGAAGAACTTCGAGGCATCTCCCTGATGCGAGGGGCCAAACGCACGGCTTATTCTGATGACTACATCACTTTCACTCAGTTGTTCTCCACAAGTGATGACTTCCCTGTTCTTGCCCGCGACTCAGTCTCAGCCGTACGTCTGTGAGGAGAAACCATATTACGTTTGTCAGACGTCTGGAAACACACCAGCGACTGTTCCTTAGACCCAGTAACAGCAATACTAAATATTGGGCTTCTTTAACAAAGAAAATTGATGGCCAGACAGTTTAAAACTGGTTTCTACTATCGTTTATGGAGTAAGTGAAAGATATCGTATGGAGGAATATCTGGCACTCAGGAGGAACAGAAGAATTTGCTGGTGTAACCAGACCAAGGTCCACCCAGTTCGTCTTCCGCCATCCTGGCATTCACTTGGCATGTTCCCAATATGGATGAGACCTTTCCAACTGGTTTCTCTCACGAATGTGGTCGATCTGGGTGCTCACTGCCTCATGGATTCCTGCAGTGTAATGGTTAGAACCTTCACCTCATAAGTGGGAGGACTTGGGTTCAATTCCCAGACAGGGCGAAACTTTGGACACGTTTCCTTACTCCACACGCCTCCATTTACCTGGCAAATTAGTCGATTGGCAGATTGCCTTCCGAAGGCAATAATGATAATTTGGTCACTCAATCCACGACTGTTTGTGGGACACTGCTGTGCGCAATTGACTGCCGCGTTTCACCCACAAAATACACATACATTTGGGAGTATACAGCGTATCCTGTGAAGCGCTTTGAGACCTCTTGAAGATGTGATAAGGCTGTGTATCAAATGCAAGGATGATTATTAAAATGATGATAATCAATAATAAATAAAATTGGTCATTTTCAATCCACGACTGTTTGTGGGGACGCTGCTGTGCGCAATTGGCTGCTGTGTTTTGCCTACAAATATAGTTAATTCACTTTACAGTCTATTCTGTGAAGCGCTTTGAGACGTCTAGAAGATGTGAAAAACGCTATATCAAATGCAAGGATTATTATTGTTATTCTCCTGCTGTTTAACCTCTGTTTGTGTTTGCGAGAGGCCTGATTTGTGTTTCCTTCCTGTTCCCCACCAGATGAGATGGTGCAGCTGCCTCCCACGCCTCCCAGCAGCCACAGCAGTGACAGTGATGGATCCCAGAGTCCTCGTTCCCTCCCTCCCTCCAGCCCAGTCCGGCCTCAACCTCGTTCGTCCAGCGCCATTTCTTCGTCCCCTCTTCTTACAGCCCCTCACGTATGGAAAACGAATTATACTTCCACGTTTCGTAGCTCATAAGTGCAGCGCAATTAACTACGTGCGCACAGTATGTCCCGGAGAGGATCGATTTCAAGATCCTCACTCTTGTTTTCAAATCCCTCCACTCCCCTGCACCCCCCACTACCTCTCCGATCTCCTCTCTCCTCACAACAGCGCCCGTTGCCTTCGCTCCATCGGATCTGGCCTCCTCCTTGTCCCCTGATTTCTCCGTTCCGCTGTCGGCGGCCGTGCCTTCACCCACTCCGCCCCGAGACTCTGGAACCCCCCTCCCTCACTCCCTTTGCCTCTCGCCCCCTTCTTTTCCCATTTTCAGGTCACAGCTAAAGACCTTTTCCATCGCGCTTTTGGTCATTTTTCGCCCCCCCCCCTCCCCCACCCCCCCCCTCCCCCGGCTCGGCCCCGGGATTAGTGATTGTGAAGCGCTCCGAGACGCCGTCCAGCGTGGAGCGAGGGCGCTATATGAACACACGTTGTCGGTTATTAGTGGTACGCGAGTGGGTCGGGGGTATGAATCGATTAGCGATTGCTAGCCGCGCAAAGTGGAGCCTCATGTCTGTGCGTTCCAGAAGCTGCAGGGGACGTCAGGCCCGCTGATTCTCACCGAGGAGGAGAAGCGAACCTTGATCGCAGAGGGCTACCCCATCCCCAACAAGTTGCCCCTCACAAAGGCTGAGGAGAAAGCACTGAAGCGGATCCGCCGAAAGATCAAGAACAAGGTACGGTCCACACAGAACACAGTCGTCACGTCCGCCTTCGCTGGCCTCCCGTAACAACCCATTTTTCCTAACTTTGTGTCATCTGCAAACTTTGAAATGGTACTCCCTGTACCCAAGTCCAGATCATTCCAGATCATTAATATCAATTAAAAAGAGCAGTGGTCCCAATACCGATCTCTGGGGGGGGGGACGCCACTACAACAACAACAACAAAATGGCACTTAAATATCACGTCGGGAGGACGTCCCAAAGCTCGGGACCCGAGCCAGTGGGTGGTGGGGGGGGTTGTCAGGATAAGGGGAAGAGGAAGGAGAGCGGGAGAGGGAGAAGAGTTAGTGGGGCAGCCGAAGGCACGGTCGAAGAGGAAGATTCTTGGGACCGGCCTTGAACGAGGAAAGGGAGGAAGCGAGGCGGAGGGGCTGCGGGTTGGAGTTTCACACTTCCCTCCAGTCAGAAAAACAGCTGTTCACCACAACTCTCTGCTTTCTGTCTCCCAGCCAGTTCTGGATCCATGCTGCCACTGTCCCTTTAACGCCGCGGGCCTCTACTTTCTTTATAAGCCTTTTATGTGGCACTTAGTCAAATGCCTTTTGAAAGGCCACATAAACTACATGTTGATATTGGCTGATTTACATCGACACCATGGCTGAGGTTTGGCTTCCAGACTAGACACCCCCTCCCTTTCCCTCTCCCTCTCCCCTCCCCCTCCCTCCCTCCCTCCCTCCCTCCCTCTGCCTCTCCCTCTCCCCTTCCCCTCACAGGTTGGAAAGGATGTTGACAGGTTGGAAAGGATGTTACGGTCACCGTTAAAGCCACAAGTCAGAATCAAACTGGTCGTCGGGGTTTATTGCAGCAACTCGGTTCAGAGTTGTACCATTCTCATCTCTGGGTCAGAGGTCCAGACCCATATCGACCATAAAATGACATTTCCAGAGCGCCTTTCACGTCGGGAGGACGTCCCAAGGCGCTGAGGATGAGAGCGAGCTCACTCCCTAGGAAATCAGCAACAACAAATAACCTACATTTATATATGGGACAGTGCTGTGCGCAATTGGCTGCTGCGTTTGACCCGTAAAGTATGCCGTCAATTCACTTGGTATACAGTAGTCGCTGAAGCGCTCTGGGATGCTGTAAGGCGCTATATCCAATGCCGTGTAGGGTTGTGCAATGCTCTTTAATCCACAATATGCAACGTTGATTCAATCCGACCTTTAGTGCAATTTTACAATCCGGCTTCTTCTCCGATACCCTCTTTCACTATCTCTCTCTCTCTCTTTCCAACTCTCTCCAGTCATTCTTCCCCAGAATCCTCCTGTACCTGTCCCATAATTAATTGCCACTTATGTTGTTAAAGTTGATAGGCAACAGGTATAGCATCACCAGACACTCCAATGCAACACAGGGAGCAGTACTGTGTGATCAGTGAACCTGTCCTTTCGATGTGACGTTAGACTGACGCCCCATCTCCCTGGTCAGGCTGGAGGTTGAGGATCTCCTGATTGGTAAAGACGAGAAGGTTTCCCTTGGTGTTCTGGGCAAGAATCCTCCAGATATATTGGTCGTGGGGCCTTCCAAAAACAGGCACTTTCACACCCCACAAGAATATCCTGGTATTAAAGCTGCTGTAAAAGTGCACAGATTATTATTATTATTATCTGCTTAACTAGTAAATGTGACTTTGTGACTGTCATTCCATGCAGATTTCTGCCCAGGAAAGTCGGAGGAAGAAAAAGGAATATGTGGACAGTCTAGAGAAAAAGTGAGTGTGAGGTTACTGAAGGTTTACTACAACAACAACAACAAAATTACATTTGTATAGCGCCTTTCACGTATGAATTTGGAGCAGGAGTAGGCCATTCGGCCCCTCGAGCCTGCCCCGCCATTCAGTAAGATCATGGCTCATCTATTCTTGAAAGAGGTGAGGGATGGGGAGCGGCTGAGGAGTTTCAGAGGGTGGGGGGGCGCAGAGTGGAGGCAATGTGGGTTGGGCGAGGCGAGGGATGTGAAGCAGGCCGGAGCCCGCTGAATGGAGAGAGTGGGCAGACTTGTAAGTTGTAAGTGGTTAGGAGGTGGTAGGGGATTCGCAGAGGTTGGGGGGGGGGGTGGTGGTAGTGAGGCCACGGAGAGCTTTGAAGGAGGAGGGAGAAGTTGAGGAGGCCGACAAGCAAGGAATTTGCAAAGTCAAGCCTGGCTGTTATGAATGCGTGTATGAGAGGCCTACGGTGTGAGACAGTGACGGAGCAATGTTGCGGAGGTGGGAGAAGGCAGAGCAGGTCATGGCATGGATGAGGGGTAGAAAGGATCGCTGAGGGTCGAACAAAAGGCCAAGGTTCTGGACTGGCTCGGTAAGATGGCGTGTGTATCCGTGGATGCACACAACTACAACTTGCATTTATATAGCGCCCGCTTAATCGGGACAGCGCCCCAGAGCGCTTGACAGTGGCAGAGCACGACACAAAGCCAGGGGGAGGTGACCTTAGACACGGTCAACGGGAAGGTGTTCAGAGGGGGAAGGAGGGGGCAAGGCGGAGGGGATAAAGGAAAAGTGTTTCAGAGCGTACAGACGACTGATTCGAGCCTGACGAGCGATCTTGTCAAATATTACTACAGATATTGGGATTCTCCTGCCGGACGTTTACAGTATTTTACCTCAACTACCAGGATATTGTTCTACCTCAGGGATTTCTAAACGCTAGCGGCTCGCAGGGCAGGGTTTAGAGGCTGCTGAATAAAAAAACAAGACGGAAGAGTGGAATTTACTGCTGTTTAGATTTTTTTTTAAATATATATTTTTAGTACCAGATGCAGGAAATACTTTGTGCATCTGGCTGTGGTTTCACTTGAGCTCAGTATCAATACAGTTCTATCACTTCTTCCTCTTATCTTTTTGGTCAACAGTGCCACCCAGCGGAGACCCCCCCCCCCCCCCCACCCTACCCCCCCACCCGTCTATTTTGTTATATTGCTACCTTTGCCGGTCATGACCTGGGAGTGTTAATAGTAATAATAATCCTTGCATCTAATACAGGGCCTTAACATGTCTTCGAGACATTTTGTTGCTGTTGGAGGGAGAGTGCACAGCGAGCTTTATATTCCATCTGACTTATCGCGTGAGTGCAGGATGGGCTTTGGAGAGAGAGCAGGGTGAAACCTTAGGCAAGTTTCTTTACTCCCTCCCACACGCCTCTGTTCACCTAACTTAACAGTGAACAGGAACCTGGTTGTTAGCCGATCGGCAGATCGCTTTCCAGGGGTAATAAATAATCCTTTCAAATCAAAATATTAATTATAGTTTGGTCACTCAATCCACGGCTGTTTGCGGGGACACTGCTGTGCGCAATTGACTGCTGTGTGTCGCCCACAAAATATACAGTCAATTAACTTTACAGTATATACTGTGAAGCTCTTTGAGACGCCTTGAAGACGTGATAAGGTGCTATATCGCATGCAAGGATTATTATTATTATTATTGTTTCACTGTATTGAACTCCTGTAGCTCAGTGGTGAGAGCACTCGCCTTACAAGCGTGAGACCTGTGTTCGAATCCAGGCAGATCAGGGCGAAAGCCTGGGCAAGTTTCCTTACTCCACACACACACACACACGCGTGCGCCTAATAATAATCCCTCCAAACAAAAACACAATAATAAAAATTGTTCGTTTTCAATCCACGACTGTTCGTGGGGGACGCTGCTGTGCGCCAATTGGCTGCCGCGTTTCGCCCACAAACATACAGTCAATTCACTTCACAGGATGCTCTGTGAAGCGCTTTGAGACGCGGATCAGACGCGAAAAGCGCCGTGTCAAAATGCAAGGATTCTTCTTCTCGTTATTCTTGTTACCTGAGCTCCCTCAGCTGGAGTTCCCGTTGGAGTGAATGGGAGCCGTGTGCGGCGTGTGACGAGGTTGTTGGGTTTGTTTCTTCCCAGGGTCGAGACGTTCACCTCAGAGAACAACGAGCTGTGGAAAAAAGTGGAAACGTTGGAGAACGCAAATAGGTAAGCCAGGGGTGTGAGTGTAATCACGGGGCAGGCTGTCTGCGCCAGTGAGCAGCCTCACCTTGACAGCAAAATTGTAAGCAGTTCTTCAGATTTCCTACTCTCTACACAAGCCACGGGTCATGGATGGAAAACACACAGCCACGGACGGACGGACGGACGTACACACGCGCGTGCACACACACACACACACACACACACACACACACACACACACACACACACACACACACACAGGCTTAGAATTTTGTCAAAATAGCACTGCCTTGGCAAGCTGCGTGATTTTTCCTGGTTCGTCTCCAGCAGTTACCCCAAAGCACGCTCTCGGCTCCCTCGAGCTTTGGCTCTTGCCAACCTGTGTCTAATACTCTCCAGAATTAGCTAGCAGGATGCGTACCTCCAGGAAGAGAGAGTGGGCGGTGGTGGGGCGTTGGAGGGTGAGAGAAAAAGAGACAGAAGTGAGAGAGAGGGAGCGAGAGAGAGAGAAAGAGAGAGAGAGAGAGAGAGAGAGAGAGAGCGCATTACGTTCCAACAATCCATCCCTGGATTTTTCCACTTGCATGGAATTCTCAGTTTGGTTTGGAGACTCTTAAGCAAAGGTGATGGGTTTCCACGTGTGTCGGACAACCGGCTGGTCGCAAAAAAAGACCTTCGAACTCAAATCCTAACGCTGAGAGAGTTTGAGGGACGGAAATTGGACGGGAGCGGGGGAGAAATTAGTAACATGATTGACAATCCGGGTGTAAAGATAACTTCTCCCCCTCTCCTCCATTAAAGCAGAGTTTTAAGACTAAACGGGTTCCAGTGGCATTCATCCCGTGATATCCACGGATACACAAGTCAAAGGAGTTCATCGAGCTTTGCTGGGTTACAGTGGCCTCTGCTGGCAATGCTTGACATCTCAGAACATCATCAAAGGGATGCAGTTTCCGCAGTTAGCCAGACGCCGATTTTCTCATGGTCCTCGTCTGACCAAGTGGCTTCCTTCATTAAATTGAAAGCTTGAACGGAGGGCAGTAGCGCGGTGCTGTTGGAACGTTAACCTCACAGCCGCATGTCTGTGCAAAATGGCCCCCGAGTTTTGCCAACAAGAACAATTTAATGGCAGCAACGGCGCAGAAAGAGGCCATTCGGCCCAACCGGTCCGTGCTCCACATGAGCCTCCTGTTGTCCTGCCTCAACTAAGTTAACAGCAGAACCTTCGATTTCTTTCTCCCTCATGAGTCTATCTAACTTGATTGGAGCTCCTGTAGCTCAGCGGTTAGAGCACTCGCCTTACAAGCGCGAGGCCCGTGTTCGAAACCAGGCAGATCAGGGGGCGAAACCTCGGGCAAGTGTCCTTACTCCACGCACACGCCTAATGATAATCCGCCCCCAAAAAACACAATAGTGAAATTGGTCATTTCAATCCATGTCTGTTTGTGGGGGACGCCGCTGCGCGCAGTCGGCTGCCGCGTTTCGCTCCCAAATATACAGTCAATTCACGTTACGGTATATTCTGTGAGGGCGCTTTGAGACGTCGATAAGATGAGAAAAGCCCCTACATCGAATGCAAGGATTAGTATTGTGAATATTATTTGTGGCATCCTCCTCACATAAAAGATGTATTTTCTCCCCCGAAATGTAGGCCTCATTGATGAGAGTTGTCGTTGGTGTTGTCTTTTTCAGAACCCTGTTGCAACAGTTACAGAAGCTCCAAGCAATGGTGGCTGGGAAGGTTTCCCGACAGTGCAGGATTGCATCCACGCAGACGGGCACTTGTCTGATGGTGAGAGCCAGACTTGAGAGAGGAACAAACTCTGTGGAGTCCTGTAGAGCTCGGTGGTTAGAGCACACTCGCCTTGCAAGCGGGAGACCTGGGTTCGATTGCTGGCGGGGCGATACCTCGGGCGAGTTTCCTTTCTCCACATACAAAATAATAATAATAATAATAATAATAATCCCCCCCCAGCCAAAATAAAAACGATAATAAATTGGCCATTTCGATCCGTGACTGTATATGGGACGCTGCCGTGTGTAATCGGCTGCCACAATCCACCCACCAATATACAGTCAATTCGCTTTGCAGTATATTCTGTGAAGCGCTTTGAGACATCCAGAAGGCGTGATAAGGCGCGATATCCATTGCGAGGATTATTATTATTATTATTATTATTATTATTATTATTATTATTATTATTAATACGCTCAGTGATGGGGCCATAGGCGATGGCAGTAATTGTGTGGAAAGAGTGGGAGAATGCAAGATTGGTGTTCAGCTTGGTTTAAAAGCTTGGATCTTGAAGAAGGAAGGGAAGACTTGCGGAAATGGGGTACTAACACAATTTAATTTTGACCCATGTGAGGGGAACGCCAAGTTTTTAGTTGCTAGGGATGGATGCCCTATTTGAAAAGCATCGGCATAAGCAACATGTGGAGCTCCTGTAGCTCAGTGGTTAGAGCACTCGTCTTACAAGCGCGAGACCTGTTTTCGAATCCGGGCAGGTCAGGGCGAAACCTTGGCCGAGTTTCCTTACTCCACACGCACATGCTTATGATAATAATCCCTCCCCAAAACAATACAATAATAAAAATTGGTCATTTCATTCCACGACTGTTTGTGGGGACGCTGCTGTGCGCAATTGGCTGCCGCGTTTCGCCCACAAATATACAGTCAATTCACTTTACAGGACATTCTGTGAAGCGCTTTGAGACGTCTAGAAGATGTGAAAAGCGCTATATCAAATGCAAGGATTATTATTAGTGCGCGGGACCCTTTTAAACAAGACGTTGGCTGTGGTATAAATGGCACAATGACCTGACAGCACAAGCTCTACCCAATGGGGCTGGTTCGATACAAGCCAAAGCCCTCGAGAGACACAACACAACATTTGCTGGTTACGGAGGGAGCGGGAGGGGAGATGAAATGGGGGTCAGGGGACGAAACCGACCCGCGGGGCCCCACATCCGACGGTTGGTCCATCCCACGATCTCTCTCTGGTCACCGGTGGGGTTTGACAGAAGCCATGTGTCTCGCGGCTAAGTCGTCAGTGTTTGTTCCCTTGTTGTAGGTTGTGGCGGTCTGTTTCATTCTGGTCCTGGGCTCCTTCATGCCGTGTCTTCCGGAATTTTCTTCGGTGTCACAGACCGTGAAGGCAGCTCCCCTCTCCGCTGCTGATGTCTACACCACCAGCCAGAGTAAGTGTCCTTCCCGCCTCCTGTCGCCTTCTCTCAGTGGCTGCTCGTCTGAACGCAAAATCCCTTCAATTCCATTTCTAAAGAACCGATTGGAGTTCGGACCCCCAGTGGTTTAGAGCACTCGCCTCGGAAGCACGAGACCTGGGTTCGATTCCCGGCAGAGTGAAATGTTGGTCAAGTTTCGTGACTCCACACGCCTGCGGTTCTACCGAGCAGTAACCCGGTTATTGGTCGATTGGTGGATCGTTTGTCCGTGGTAATAATTCCGTTCAAAAGATAATAATAATAACACTTCAATTCACCACTTCTGCGCACAATTGGCTGCCTCGTTTGGCCCACAAAATGTACAGTCAATTCTCTTTACGGTGTATACTCGGGTATATTCTGTGAAGCGCTTTGAGACCGACTAGAAGACACGATAAGGCGTTGTACCAAACGCAAGGATTATTATTATTCTTACTTGTTGTGAGCAAGTTGAGAGTTCACTGCCAAATTACTAATGGGTGAGATTGTGTAACAACGTATACTGTAGATTTACCAGCTTCCCTCATGTTGACACCATCCGAGCACCTGGTCCTGTGAAATGTGGAGTTGTGGCCCTTGCGATCTCAAAGTCTCTGTTAATTGACGCCCTGCATTTTCTACACCCAGTTACTGTTTCTCATCCAATGCACTCAGTTATGCGCATTCAAATACATGTTCTTAATTGCCCCAGATCCTCCTGGATGCTATTTACGCTGGGGTTCATTATTCACCTGCCCACATACAGAGCAGTGTGTTGGATAACATTACACTCCTCCGTATCTTTTTATAATATTCACTGTATTCATTCCCCCGGTGAAGTCCTACTCAAATGACACAAGAGGGTTCGCAAATAACGCGTGGTTGGCCAGTGCAATTTGCGCCACTGATTTGTGCACACTGAAGGATCTTTGATTGTGGCAACAAAACAAAAATATTACGTTTATAGAGCGGTGACATAACCACTATTCAAATAATAACAACGATCACATTTGATAGAGAGCCGATAACATCAAACCCACAAAATACACAGTCATTTCGCTTTACGGTGTACTCTGCGAAGCGCTTTGGGACATCTCAATGACGCGATAAAGCGCTTAACAAATGTACGTATTATTATTAAACAGCTTCACAGCAGGATACTGGGCCTGTGGTGACTGTATTCGTAAGCGTATACGCCAATCAATTTGCGCACAGCAATGTCCCACAAATAGCACTAAGGTGACCATCTAGCTAACAGAGGAACGTTGACCAGGACCCTTGAGACAGTCTTGAGTCTCTAGTTGTTGTGGGACAGATGGCACCTCGATTTAACATCCCACTCGAAATACAGGACTTCCAACATTGCTCGACAATGGATTGTCAGAGTGTCCATCTGAACTGCGAGCTCGAGACTCACCAAGGTGAGCCGTGCTGCCGGCCGACACCTAAATACCTAGTGTGGACATCAGGGCGCCCAGAGAAGACAAAGAGTTGGGCGTCCACAGCACAGAGTCTGTGCCGCCGAGTTGTGAAAGTCCAGTTTAATTTCGCGCCTCGAGTAACAGCAAACCTTGAACGCTCACAGTGTTACACTCAGTCACACAACACCATTTAAAGGGAAATGGATCAACGTCGTTTGGGATTAGTTCCCATAATAATAATAGTAATATAACGTTTTTCACGTCTTCCAGACATATGCTGTAAAGTAAATTGACTGTATATTTGTGGACGAATTGTGGCAGCCAATTGTGCACAGTAGTGTCCCACAGATAGTCGTAGATTAAAATGACCAATTTTTTTTTTACGGATTATTATTAGGCGTGCGGAGTAACGAAACTGGCCCCAGGTTTCACCCTGCCTAGAAGTGAACCCAGGTCTCTCGCTTGTAAGGCGAGTGTTCTAACCACTGAGCTACCCACAGGCTGTGTTTCCCTCATTTTTTCCTCTTATTTTTTCCCTTCCTGCTTATTCCCTTCCCCCACCCTCCATCCATTCCACCCCACGCCCACTTCCGAACTTGGAAACCCATATGCCAGTCAAAAAAAATAAATAATGCTTGCCTTTGATATAGTGCCTTATCACATCTTCTAGATATCGCAAAGTGCCTCACAGAGTATACCGTAAGGTGAATTGACTGTACTATATTGTGGGTGAAACACGGCCGCCAATTGCGCACAGCACTGTCCCACAAACAGTCGTGGATTGAGTGGCCAAATTACTATTATTATCTATTGATTTATCTACTTTTTGAACCTCTGTGATATCGATTCTCCATTGGATTAACAGCCGGGTTTCTGTTCATTGTTAGGTAAAGAGAGATGTGTGTGTGGAGTAAGGAATCTTGCCTCAATGTTTCATTCCCAGCTTGGGAATCGAACCCAATGCAAATAGATTACACGGGACCTTTACCCATTTGTACGTGTGGGAAGACAGTATTCACACCTTTTAGGATTGGTTTAATCTGTTTTCCTGAAACCGATCCCCGTGTTGTAATAGCGCAAATTGCACTGGCCAACCTTGATACCCTGACTTTGGAATCAAAGCGGGCCTGACGAGTAGGGCACACACACTGGGTCAAATGGCTTTCTCCTCTTCTATTAGGTGTAGATGTCTCCGAGAGTAGCTGGCAGTGTCACTCTATGTTGAGCCAGCAAGGGGAGCTGCAGTCTATCTCTGGGTTCCCTCCAACGTCTATTCCACAAGCAAGTGGATGAAGAAATCCTCTTCGGGTCATTCTGTGGCCCGTTGCTCTCTGTATCTCTCGATCGAGGCTCTCCTGTATGTCTGTCGTGCTCTCTGTCGCCACCATCGGTGGGCTCGCTTTCAGCCACTACACTCTGAAACACTCTTCCTCTATCCCTCCGACGTGCTCCCCCCTCCTTTACCGCATGTTCAGTTCGTACCTTCCCCTTCAGTCATACCTATGGTCACCTCACCTTTCCACCCCCACCCCCCCAGTTCAGAGTCGTGCTCTAACACGTTTAGGGCTGTGGGGCACTAACCTGCGTGAGGCCTGGGGGCAGCTCTGTAAATACAAATGAGTTGTTGTTGTTCTCCATTGCAGTGACTCTGGCCTCCTTCACATTCCCTGTCTAGCACACACCCCCACCATCGGCAGTCGGGCCTTCAGCCTCTCCGAAACTCATCCCACACTCCCACGGCCTCGTCCTCTCCGTTGCCTCATTCAAGGCCTGTCTCACCTCTTCGACAGTGCCTTCAGAAATATATACAGTCAATTCACTTTTCGGTATATAAGATGTGAAAAGCGCGACATCAAATGCAAGGATTATTATTATCAGAGCTACGGGAATGCAATATGTTTATTTCACACGCAAATATGTGGTGGTGGGTTGGGGGGGTGGGGGTGGGTACGTATGTGGACAACTTATCACTCATTTCTCTCCCTTGGTTCTGTCCAGTCCGATCCAGGAGTCTGCTGTTTTATGACGAGGGCTCGTCCCTGGAGGATCACTACTCAGGTTTCTTCCCGGTCGATAACTCGGACACGTGGGAGCCGGTGAGCAGAGGTCTGAACGAGAAGAGGTCGTACGACCAGTCAGCTGACCACAAAACGTGGTCACGAGAGGCGTCCAAATACTTGAGTGAAGCCCACGTGGATACCAACAAGTCAGACCACAGGGAATTAATGCAGGAAAAAGCGCATCGTGAGAGGTGGGCACTGGCGACTGTCATTACAGCCAAATCTTTGTAACCGAACCCTCTCTTTAGTTAGGCGACCGGCATGGAGATAGATTCTTTTATTTTGCAAGCCTGAAAATGTACCATATTTTTTTGCGCTATGGGATTTTGTACATGTCTACGTGTGTGTGTAAGTGTATTTGTGTGTATGTGTGCTTGTGTGTATACGTATGTGTGTATGTGTGTATGTGTGTATGCGTGTATGTTTCTACAGGTATGTCTGTGAACATGACTATGGGTGTATGTGTCTACGTGAATCTGTGTCTGCATGTGTGTGCATGCGTGAGTATGTGCTGCGTGGACTATGTGTCTGAATGTGCAGGTATTTAGTTATCCATTAGTGTTGCATTCTGAGCTATTTCTTTCCCTGCGTCCGTCCCTATTCTCCCTCTGTACGTTTCCGTTCTCCCCGTTTATCCCCTCCCGTCCATCCTTCCCGTATCCATTCTCTATTCTCCTGCGAACATTTCTGTTCTGTGTACATCCCTGCTTCTCTGACCCGTTCCCCCACTGCCGTATGTTGTCGCTGTGCGTGCCTCACTATTGTCTCACCACTGGCAATGTCTGGGACGGGACGATGAGTTGGGATTCACTCTGTTGTTGGGTATGGGATAAGGAGTCACCACATAATGAATCACTGAGACAAGTTTGAGTGAGCAGCGAGGGGGGGAATTTAACTATCAAATCACATAATGTATTTCGTCGTACGAGTTTCATCATCAGGACAGGAGACAGCAAAAAACCAACGGTGGAGTTGGAGGGGGTTGGGGGTGGGAAGAGAGGGAATGTGTTAGGAGTGAGAATGGAAGGTTGGCTAATCGGATGAAGTTGGGAACAAGGTTTAGGGCTGGGATCAGTCTAGTTTGCGATCCGATCACTGCCTGACCAGTTGTGTGGTTCCAAAAGTGTTGTAATTCATGTTGACTGTCATGCGAGATACCTGACAGTGTGGGAATGGTGTGCAGATTATATATTTTAGCAGCTATTTAGAAATAAAATTGCATTGACAAATACTCTTGTGGACCTGGTGTAATTCTTTCACCCACTGACCTGAGCTCAGTCATTGTATCAGCTAATACAGGAGTCACAGCAGTCAGGATGGTCAGAACATCGGTATTGAGGTAACAAATTGGTACCGAGGATTTTGTGGCTGGACTGAGAGGCTGGGAACTCATTTCACTCAGAGTGCAAACACTAGGGGAGCGACTGCTCTAAGCTCACTTCAGTATGGGCCTTGGCGTGAGAGCCAAAGGCCCCTCTGGCTCCACAAATTAGTTGAACTCGCTGAGATGTCACTAATGAATTTGGGAGTCCTGTGGCTTAGTGGTTAGCGCGCTCGCCTCGCAAGCAAGGGGAACCGGATTCGATTCCTGGGTGGGGGCGAAATCCTAAAACAAGTTTCCTTCCACTATAGTTGACCTAGGAAGTATGTAGGAGCCCGGTCGTTAGTCAATTGGAGGATCGCTTAACCAGGGCCAATAATCCCATCGAAATATTTTTAATGAAAAAAAATAATAATTTGGTCACTCAATCCATGACTATTTGTGCTGCATGCAATCGGCCGCCCACAAATGATATAGTCAGTTCACTTTACAGTGTATTCTGTGAAGCGCTTTGATATGCAACCTTAGACTGTTGTGTCCAAGGGGATTTAGGCCATAAATCACACTGCGAGCTAGACTGACTGTTGAGCGATTCAGGTGGGAGCACATTGACTGCTGCCTTCACCTACACAGCAACTCGCTCCACATTAAAGTCACCTTGCTCGTAAACGTTCCCAAGTGCCAAGTCTCGGATCTCAAGAGATGTCGGGAACTGTCCTCCTAACTGATTGGGTGAGAAGTACTTCTGAGAAATAATGATATTAATCCTTGTATTCGACATGTTGCGCCTCGTCACGTCTTCGAGACGTCTCAAAGCGCTTCGCAGAACACACTGTAAGTGTATCGTCTGCGCACATTTTGTGTGTGTGGGGGGGGGGGGGGGGGGGGGCAACGAGGCGACCTTTTGCGCACAGCAGTGTCCCACAAACAGTCGCTGAAACATCACGAGTCGCGACTTCTCCGGCCGTTGGTTCCCCCAGCGTGTAACTCTTTGTTTGAATTTATTTGTGTTTTGCAGGGGGATTGGATCAGATAGCGCGGCCGACTATTTGTAATTAAACAGTCGTGGGCTGCACACGGGCAGCCTAGGAGCAACCCCCTGACTGAAGGCTTGGGCTGTCAGATCAGCCAGAGCCAATGCGTCCATCTCTCTCCCGTCCTGTGCTCAGGCCTCTCCGACTTTCACGGACCGTCATCGTCATGCACCTCGCCAGTTCATTGGACTGAAGTTTGCCGCACTGCAGAGAATCAGGGTAGTTAGGTCAAAGCGGGGTGTGGGGGTGGGAGGGAAGGGAACTACAGTAAAACTCACACAAGTCAGATTGGCTGCCGTGTTCCGCCCACAAAATATACAGTCACTACGCTTTGCAGTACAGCGTACTCTGTGAAGCGCTTTGAGACGCCTCGAAGACGCGATTCGGCGCCATGTTCCAACGCAAAGATTATTATTATTATTATTATCATCATTCATACTATTATTTATCTGTGCCCTCACCCAAGTGGTTACACCTTCCCAGGTTCCGTTTTTCATGTCACATTAAATGTATTATCCAGACTTGTGTGAGATTCACTGTATCTTTATACTCTTCTTTCCCGAAAAAAAAAAAGCTTTGAGAAGTAGCCTCGACTCTGGGACTTTTGTAGCTCAATGTCCAACCTGATTGATCTTTTCAATTTGGCACTTTCTATAAAACATAGTCTTTTGTGGAAAAACATTTCCTCTTCACTCCTCAACTTGCTTCCAAATGCTCAGAAAAATACTTCGCTGTACGGTTTTGGGGTTGCAGTTGGGGGTTGAGGGAGGGAGGGGGGGGGGGGGGGGTTGGGGTGGGATGGGGTGAGTGGGGATGGGGGACGGTGGGTGCTGGAGATAAACTCCTTAAAGATCTACGTCTTGGTGAGAAAGTGCTTGAGTTTGCGTCCGTGCTGACGTGGATTATCTACAAGTCACTGAGTCCAGTCAAAGAGGACTTCCTTTGTATTGGTTTATTTTGTTTTTTAAATTAAAAAAAATTCTCTCACTCTCTCTCAAAGTTGACCTGATGTCCTCGGAAGCACATTGAGAAAAACTGTTAATTACATATTTATGCTGTCTGAATAAAGGTCTTCCTGTTTATTTCATTACAAAACGCTCTCTCGTCTCCAGTATTTCCCCATCGAAGGGGGGGGGGGGGGGGGGGGGGGGGAGGAGAGGGGGGAGGAGGAGAGGGGGGGAACAGAGCAACAACAACAAGAAAATTACACTTGTATATTGTCTTTCATATCAGCTGGACGTCCCAAGCCGCTGGACTCTGAACTCTGGAACTGCTTCAGACCCGAGCTGAGGACGGGGTAGTGGGGTTGGGGGGGAAGGGAAGGGGCCATCTTAGAAGTTGCCAATGGGTCCATCGAAGAGGAGAGTCTTGAGGTGAGACTAGAAGAAGGCCAGGGAGGGGGCGAGGCGGAGGGACTGTGGGATTAGAGTTCCAGAGCAGTTACCAATAATCGTTAGTGTAACCCCTACTTTAAATAATTGAAAATCATGACTCCTCTGTGCCTCCCCTATCTCTCTAACCTCCTCTCTCCTCACAGCAGTATCAGCTGCCTTCGCTCTACTGGGTCTGGCTTCCTCCTTGTCCCACGAATCCTCCACTCCACGATCGGCAGCCGTGCCTTAAGCCTCTACGCCACCGAGGCTCTGGAATTCCCTCCCTCAACCTCTTCACCTCACCCCTTCCTTTTCCATTTTCAGATCACACCCAGAAGACCTTTTGGTTCGACCGCGCCTAAACTCACCTTCCCGCTCTCCCCCTAGCTCAGCACCGGGCTTGGCTATTGTGAAGTGCTCTGAGGCGCTATCTGGCGTGGGGTGGGGGGAGTGGGGGGGCACTATATAAACGCATGTTGTTGTTGAAAAAGCTGCATTAAATAGTTAGCGATTAACAAACAGAAAATTATTCTCTAGTCCACCCAGCTCATTTCATCATGGAGATATATACATATCAGCCAGGCCCAATAATAATAATAATAATAATTGTTGCATTTGATATTGCGCTTTTCACATCTTATTGACGTCTCAAAGCGCTTCACAGAATATACTGTAAAGTGACTTGACTGTATATTTGTGTGTGAAACGCGGCAGCCAATTGCGCACAGGAACGTCCCCACAAACAGTCGTGGATTGAAAATGACCAATTCTTATTGACGTGTTTTTTTTGGACGGATTATTAGTAGGCGTGTGGAATAAGGAAACTCGCCCCAGGATTTCGCCCTGACCTGCCCGGTTTCGAACACAGATCTCATGCTTGTAAGACGAGTGCTCTAACCACTGAGCTGCAGGAGCTCCCTAACAGTAATAGCACTCTCTGTTATATCACTCTCTGAGCCAGAAGGTGATGGGTTCAGGTCAAGGTTAAAGATCCCACAACACTAACAGAAAAGGGTAGAGAGTTTCTCTCTCCTGGTGTCAAGGCCATGAATCCCCCAAGTAAAAATGGCAACTCGCTCCATAATTGTTTGTGGGACACTGCTGTGCCCAATTGACTGCAGCGTTTCGCCCATAAAATTGCACACGTAATCAATCTACTTTACCGTATGTCCTCACTGATTGACAGGTAACTCACCCACTGACCGATGAGTAACTCACTCTTCGACTGATAGGTAATGACCTATAACTCGACCCGAGTCTTGCTCTGTACTCAGCTCACCGAGGGTGGGCTGCAGACAGCGGTGGAAGTTGAACGGTTAAGGATTTTGGAAATGGAATCGGTGGTTTTGAGCGCTCGCCTCACAAGCTAGAGATCTGGGTTCGATTCCCGGCAAGTCAGGGCGAAACATCGGGCAAGTTCCCTTACTCCACACGCCTCTGCTTATCCAGCAGTAGGTAGGAACCCGGTTGTTAGTTGATTGGCGGAGCAGATGGCTTTTGCGGGGGGTGGGGAATAATCCCATCAAAATAAATAAGAATAATTTGGTCGCTCAATCCACGAGCTTGTGGGACACTGCTGTGCACAATCGGCTGCCGTATTTCGTCCACAAAATATACAGCCGATCCACTTAACAGTGAAGTGCTTTGAGCGCCTCGAAGACGTGATAAGGCACTGTTTGCTATGAAACTATTATTGTTAATTTTGTGGGCGAAACGTAGGCGGGCGAGTGAGTACTTGCTCTAGGACTGCTCACTCGCACCATCTAGTGTCTGGTACCAGAGTGACATGGAGGTGTGAAGCCATCTGTAAACCCAAGTACTGGAGTATAATGCACAAAGTGTAAATATTTTAGCACAGGAGCATCACGGATTCTCTTACTTAAGAGCAAAGGTAGAAAGCGGCAACAGCAATCAATAACAACGATGAAGTTACATTTGTACAGCGCCTTTCGTGTCAGGAGGACGTCCCGAGGCGCAGAACCGTTAGCTGGGATCGGGGAGGGTGGAGGGAAGGGAGGGGAAGGAGGCTGACCGATGGCACGGTCGAAGAGGAGGGTCTTGAGGTGGGACTTGGGAGGCTAGGGAGGAGGCGAGGACCAGGGCAGAGCCCGCTGAGCGGAGGGGCTGTGGGGGGGGGGCGGGTTGGTAGGGGGTTAGGAGGTCGCAGACATAGGCTGGGTGGGGCAAGGCCATGGAGGGCTTAAAGGTGAGGACTAGGATCTTGAGTTGAATCCTCTGAATTAAACAGCGATAGAATCATTTAATATAGCAACCGTTCATAGCAACTAATGCAGACTAAAAATACACAGTCAGCTAACGTTACAGAATATTTCTGTGAAGCGTTTTGAGATGGCTCAACGACGTGATAAGGCGCTGTATCGAACACAATGATTATTGCTACTGTCATAAAATATTCAGTTGGTTGCTGTATTGCTGTATTGGGTAACAGAGCGAGCACAGAGCTGCAGGGATAGAGCGAGAGAGAGAGAGGGAGAGAGAGAGAGAGAGAAAAGGAAACACCTGGCGTCTTCTCAAACATCAGCTGTATCTCCAAGGATATATCGAAGGCTTGGTTTTCGGGTTTTAAACGATAAGAACTTGCAACGTCCCTGCTTCTTGCACCAATGTGTCCCTAATTGCCCCCATCTCCGCTCCAGCATCGTCGGTCGAGCCTTCAGCCACTACCCCCCGAAACTCTGGAACCCTCTCCCTCAAGCCCTCCA
Organism: Hydrolagus colliei; assembly: GCA_035084275.1. NCBI lineage: Eukaryota > Metazoa > Chordata > Chondrichthyes > Chimaeriformes > Chimaeridae > Hydrolagus > Hydrolagus colliei. The sequence continues at coordinate 14,336,958 of CM068757.1, read as the reverse complement.
CCTCGCCCGCTTCCTCCACCACTTTCAAATCCCCGTCTGAAGATCTTCTCTTTTGATCGTGCCTCTGATCACCTCACCCCTCCCTCTCCCCTCCCCATGCCTCCCCCTGGCTCGTTGTCAGTCTCTCCCAGGGATGTTCCCCTATGTGAGGGCCGCTAGACCAATGCAAGTTGTTGTTGTTGTTGTTGAAGAAGATGAATCAGATCAAAGAGAAATTATATTGTGCGTTTGGTTGGATTATTTTTCACGCCAGCCAGGAACCCTAACAGCTGCCTGGGCAGAGATCAGCTCACACATCACACCAGGGCTCAAACCATTAAAAGCCTGTGACTGGGAGAATACTTAGACCTCAGTCTAATTAAAACTCACTCGCAGCTCAAAATGCTGCGTTTCGCCTTCAAAATATACAGTCAATTCACTTTATTAGTAGCATAATAAAGTCCTATAGGAGTCCTGGAGCTCAGAGGTTAGAGCATTTGCCTGGCAAGCGAGAGACCTAGGTTCGATTCTAGGCAGGAGCAAAACCTCGGGCAAGTTTCCTCACTCCGCACGCCTGATAATAATCCCTCAAAAAAAAAAAATTGGTCATTTCAACCCACGACTGTTTGTGACTACCCTGCTGTGGGGTGGGTAATTGGATGCCACGTTTTGCCCACATATATACAGTCAACTCACTTTACAGTACTCACTGTGACGTGCTTTAAGACATCTAGAAGATGTGAAAGGCGCTACCTAAAACTGCAAAGATTATTCTTATTATTATCATTCCTTCTACAGTAGTAACTAACTCACCAGCCAGTGGAAATAGACTCTCCAGATTTTGCCTTGCTTTCTAACCCTCCCCCCTCACCTGTGGTAATGAACAGATTTGCCAATTTGGGGCTTGTTACGGAGCGAACTCCTTTATTAGCGAGTGATAGATTTCGAGGGCTGTTAGTTTCTAATTGAAATAAAATCTCACGCTGCGGAAAGCTGGCCTGAATAGTGAGTGTCCCTCATTACCGAGGTGCCACTAGGTGATGTTGCTGCAGGATTCATTCATTAACATTGTTTAAAATTGGACGGTGTGATCAGGCAGCCTGGTCACACACCGGGGAAATCAAAGTGAAAATAAATTAGAAAATTCAATCTGCTATATTGTGTCATTTTAAAACGAGGGACGGATGCTCTTTGATGTTAATTTTATTTCAATGAACTTTTATTTTTCCGAGGCTGATGGACCAGTGAGTTAACCCGATGAGTGACATGTTTACGCGCCTCCCCCTCTCCTGTTTTAACAACAGCGACAAGTTGCATTTATGTAGCGCCCCCCCCACCCCCCCCCCCCGCCCCCACCCCCCGCGCCAGACGGCGCCTCAGAGCGCTTTCACAATAGCGGAGCCCGGGGCCAAGTCAGGGGGAGGCCCGTCGAACAGAAAAAAGCCTTCAGGCATGACCTGAGGATGGGAAAGGAGAGGGTGAGGCGGAGGGAGTGAGGGAGGGAGTTCCAGAGTTTCGAGGCGGAGTGGCTGAAGGCTGAAGCGGAGGATTCGGGGGACAAGGAGGAGGCCAGACATGGTAGAGTGGAGGCAGTGGGTACCATTGTGAGGGGAGGGGAGGTTAGAGAGGTAGGGGGGGTGGGGGGGGGTGAAGAGGAGTGGAGGGATTTGAAAACGAGAGTGAGGATCGTGAAATTGACGGAGTCAGTAAAGTCTAGTAAGGACTGGGGCAATTGGGGAGCGGAGTTTGGTTCAGGTGAGAAAACGGACGACGGAATTTTGGACCTCCTGGATTTTGTGAACGGCGGTGGAAGGGAGAGCGGTGAGGAGGGCGTTGGAATAGTCCGGCCGAGAGGTGACGAAGGAATGGACCAGGGTTTCGATCGCTTTCGGGCTGAGATATTGACGGAGACGGACAACGTGGCAGGCATGGAAGTGCTTCAGGTGAGGGACCGGATGTGGGGGAGGAAGGATAATTGGGGGTCGAACCTGACACCTAGGGTTCAGAGAATTCTCGGGGCAGGTCGGGTAGGAGGAGGTGAGTGCAGTGAGACTGAAAACATTGATGAGAGCCAAAGAGTATGGCTTCCGTCTTATCAACGTTTCGCTGCAGGAAGTTTGCGCTCACCCAGCTCTCGATGTCTGACAGACAGGCTGACAGAACATCGGGTAACTGGCGGTTGCGATTTGAGATGGAACTGTAGAGTCGACTGTCATCCGCACGCATGTGGAAGTGGACCCCGTGTGGATGACGGAGGACAGGCGTTGGGGGAGGACGGCGTGATCGACTGTGTCGAAGACGGCGGAGAGGTCCAGAAGGACAAGGAGGCAGAGGGAGCCCTGGTCACAGAGAGAGAGGACACCGTTTGTGACTTACGCAAGCGCAGTCTCTGTACTGTGGGCAGGTCGGCAGCCGGACTGGAGGGGTTCAAATCGGGTGTAGAGGGAGAGGTGTACAAGTTCTAAAACTTTTGTAATGAAGGGGAGGTTTGAGATGGGACGGTGGCTGAGATTGGAGGGATTGAGGGTAGATTTTTTTAAGGAGGGGGATGATGACAGCGGGGGGGAAGAAGGAATGTAGGATGGGGGTGTGAGCGACAGGGAGCAAGAAGATGAGGCTGCCAGGCGTCGAATGTTTTGGATTTTAGGACAATAATAGTAATCCTGGCATTTGATAGAGAGCTTTATCACATTTTCAAACCGTCTCAAAGCGCTTAACAGAATATGCTGCAAAGTGAATTGACTGTATAGTTGTGGGCGAAACGCGGCAGCCAATTGCGCGCAGCAGTGTCCCCACGAACAGTCGTGGATTGAAATGACCAATTTGTTTACAGGTTTTTCTGAGGGATTATTTATACAGGAGCGTGGAGCAAGGAGACTCGACCAAAGTTTCACCCTGCCAGGACTCGGACCCGGGTCTCTCCCGTGTACGACGGGCGCTCTAACCTCTGAGCTACAGGACTCCGTGTGTTAACGTTCCCGATAAGAATGTTCCTATCGCGCAAATAACTGCGAACAAACAAAGTGTCCCACGTAGAAACGCTGGTGAGCTGTTTTCGTTTCATGCTAGCGAGGCTAGGGTACCCTGTCCCTGCTGAAATGGTTAGCAGTCGAGATAAACTGAAGCACTTACAATTAAATTCATGTGTTTTCCCATGCATACTGCAAATGATTTTATTCTTTCAAGTGCTCGTACAGAAATAGACCCGAGGCGCTGTAGCTCAATTTTACTTTATATATTGTGTGCTTGATGGCTAAAGCTGTTTCCTTTGAAGTATCGTAAATATCTCAAAATTTATTATTATTTAGCTGTCGAACAATTTATGCTGAGTGTATCTGTACGCCTGTATGTGTGCGTGCGCGCGTGACTATGTGAGTAAGTGTGTTGTGCGTGCGTGGGTATGGGTGTGTGTGTTAATAGACATAAGTGTAAGTTTGCGCGAGTGAGATTGTGCTTCTCATGGTAATAGGGAAACGGAACACTTTCAGTAACCAGGAGCAGGTTTTTAATGCATGGGTTGAATGCAAACCGGGTCCCTCTCCACACTGACCTGCCAACGCACCTGAATCCCGTAAACGCACACTGTAAGTGGACTGTGGGTTGGGTGCAGACTATTTGTGTGCTGAAGTGAAGTGAGTTATCCCAGCCTCGCGAGGGGAGTTCATCCAATCATTCGATCCACGGCGGTTTGCGGGACGCTGCTGCGAGCAATTGGCCGCCTCGCTTCGCCCACCAAGTACCGAGTCACTGCACTTCACATTGCATTTCATGAAGCCTTTGAGACACTGCCACAATGTGATAAGGTGCTATATCGAATGCAATTATTATTATTATCATTATGTGGAGCTCCTGCAGCTCGCCCTACAAGCGTGAGACCTTTTGTTTCGAATCCAGACGGATCAGGGCAAGGTTTCACACCTCGGGCAAGTTTCCTTACTCCACACGCCTAATAATAATCCCGTTCCCCCCCAAAAAAAAACAATAATAAAATTGGTCGTTTCAATCCACGACTGTTTGTGGGACGCTGCTGTGCGCAATTGGCTGCCGCGTTTCGCCCCCAAACATACAGTCAGTTCACTACAGTCTTTACAGAAAATACAGAAGAAAAAGAAAATGCTGAACCCATCAAATGAAATCCTCCCTCAGAACTGAGCAATCCAACACAAACTCTACCCCCCCCCCCCCCCAATCTCTTTCCTGTCTCTTCCTATACTTTAGCCTCAACGTCTCACAATGACATAATGGGCATTACACGTGTCCTTGGTGCGATTCAGTGTTTGCGGTGAGCTAGGTGACTGCACACACCCAAGTGATCATTGGGGGGCCATGATTCATTTGCGCCTCGCGTCTCTGTTACGCGTAGCTCAGCGGTTAAATCGCTCGCCTCGCAAGCGAGAGGACACGAGTTTGATTTCCAGGTGTGAAACCTTGGGCGAGTTTCCTGACTCCGCATGGCTCTGTTTACCTGGCGATAAGTAGGAATCCGGCTGTTAGTTGTTGGCAGATCGCTTCCCGGGGTATGGGTCACTCCAAAAACAACCAGTTATAATTTGGTCACTCAATCCGCGACGGTTTGTGAGACGCCGCTGTGCGTAATTAGCTGCCAGGCTTTGCCCACAAAGTAAAAAGTCAATTCGCTTTATAGTATATATGCAGTGAAGACATGCTAAGGCAAATGCAAGGATTATTATTATTATATTATCATCTGCAGACATTTGATCAACTTCCACATGTACACAGATGACACCCCTCGTTGCCTCCACCCTTGACTCCCATACCACTGATGTCCCGACATGAAAGGCGCTCTATGAATGTGATTTGAGTTGTTGTTGTCTGCTAGACGTCAAGTCCTGGATGAGAGCTAACCGTCTACAGTGGAACCGTCACCAAGACCGAGATCCTCCTGAATGGCTTTGGTCAGGGCCTCCACGCCTCAGGTGCCGACAGCATCACCATCTTAGGGATTCGCTCTCCACCTGACCGAGCCGGTCCAGAACTTGGTGCCTTGTTTGACCCTCAACTATCTTTCTACCCCGCCCTCGTAGCAAAGATCTTACCCCACCTCCGCAACACTGGCTCCTCCAATGTCTCACACTGCGAGCCACTGGCGGGTAGGGCTTCAGCCTCTCCACCCCCACCCTATGGAACTCCATCCCACAGGTCCTCAGCCTCATCCCCTCCGTTGCCTCCTCAACACCCGTTTCAAGGACGTCGCCTTTGACCGTACCTTCAATCCCCCTCCTTCCTCCTTGTCCTCCACCTTCCCCGATTCCTTACTCCCGGCTCGGGACCGAAACACTAATTGTCGGGCTCCTCGGCACGTCCTCGCAGCGTAAAAGGCGCTGTGTAAATGGAACATTATTGTTGTTGTTAACAGTACTGGCACGATTGTGAAAGATACTAAATTAACATAATTATTGAATGCAGAGATCCTTTTGTTATCAAAGTACGGTTTGCAATTATAAAGAGTGGTGAATAGCCGGCTGTATTTAGAAAAAAGCCAAAGATAATTCACTAACTACTGGTTTGGTGGCTCTCCAAGTTTTGGTTTTAAAGGCATGGAACTTGTAGGAGAAAATAAAGATTGAGGGAGGTGAGGAAGCAGGAAGGAAGAGAGTGTTACTGGGTGGGTTCTGTGGTGTGTGGGCTTTACAGATCTTATACCAGAGAGATTATTTCTGAGCTACCGTTCTTCATGATGTGAACATCCAATTTCTCTCCTGGGAATCGCTCGCTGCCTCACTTGTCTTTTCGAATAAAGTGACAGGAATTTTCAACTTTCACCTGCACAGGCTGACAGGTTAATGGGCTCACCTGGATGACGGCATCTCTGACTATTGTAAGAATAATAATTATTATTATCTTTGCATTCGATACAGAGCTTGATCACGTTGTCGAGACGTCTCAAAACGCTTCACGGGTATTTTGTGTATACCTGTGTATTTTGTGGGCCCAAAAAAGCACACAGCACTGTCCCACCAACAGCCTTGGAGTGGGCGGACACCAGGAGCGAGAGAGAAACCCTCTTCTCTTTTTGAGTAGATCCTTGATGTCCACCCGAACAGGCAGAGACCTCGCTTGAACAGCTCGTCCGAAGGACGGCGCATCTCCAATAAAGCAAACCCTCTTCCATCCCTCCCTCCCTCCCTCCCTCCCTCCCAATTTTGCCTGTCAATATGAGGAAAAGCACAGGCAGCTCTGCCTTGGATCACAAGCAGCCGTTTGTCCACCAGCTGATGGCTTCCTGTTCTTTACGATATTGTAGAGAGAGACCTTCTGCTTTGGATCAGCCTCCACACTCGCCAGCCCCAGAGGACCCATAATAAAAGGCCTTGTAATATCCAGATGCTACAGCTTCTCTGCGAACACACAGACTCCTCTCGGTTTGATGCCTCGCTGTACCCCCACCGCCACATCCAATAGAGAATCCACTAATTGTGTTTCCCACTGTACTGTGGCCTTCCGATTTCATCAGCGCGGCATTAGGAGAGGGAGTGATTATCCTGCTAAGGAAGACAGATACTCGCTCCTTCTTAAGTGTGTGCCGGGCTTGCTTTGAGGCTCGCAGGCTAATGCAGTGCAGATCATAACACACTTTGCTCCCAATAAAGTATTATTGAAGCAGCTTGATTGCCGTATAATGTACAACAAGAGCAACGAGGAACTAGTAATTAAGATTAATGAAAGCATCATGTTCCTTGGTCATGGCTATCACAAAACCAACCATGTGTTCAATCTTATTACCTGGCAGTTTTGGCCTGTGTTGAAATCAAATTAAAAGCTTCTTTTTTTTAAGAAATAAAAGTGCTCTGTTTGGTAATAATAATGACCAATATTGCCTTTGATACAGCGCCTTATCGTGTCTTTGTGACCGTCCCACAGGATATGTTGCAAAGTGGATTGACTGCGTATTCTGTGGGCGAGACACTGCGGCGAAATTGCGCACAGGAGTGTCCCACAAAACGGTGGTGGATTGAGGATTGAGTGAGTGAATTATTATTTTGATTTACTGATATATTTTGAAACTTATTTCTGATCCTGTGGATCTCAGGCTCCTGCCTCCTCCTGCAAAGTAAAGCCAGTGTACTGATATGGTAATAAAATAAGAAGAATAAGAATAATACTGCCTCCATTAGATCTGATACAGTCCCTCATCACATTGTCGAAACATCCCAAAGTACTTCACAGGATTTACTGTCAAGTGTAGTCAAGCGTTGACCCACCCACCCCCCCACTCTCCCACCTTCAATCACGCCTAAACGATTGTAGCTCCTGTAGCTCAGTGGTTAGAGCCCTCGCCTTACAAGCGTGAGACCTGTGTTTGAACCCAGACAGGTCAGGGCGAAACCTTGGGCAAGTTTCCTTACTCCGCTCACACACACACACACACACACGCACACACGCATACACGCACACGCCTAATAATAATCTGTGAACAAAAGCATAATAATCAAAATTGGTAATTTCAATCCGCGACTGTTTGAGGGGGACGCTGCTTGTGCGCAATTGGCTGCTGCGTTTCGCCACAAATATACTGTCAGTTCACTTGACAGTATATTCTGTGAAGCGCTTTGAGACATTGATAAGATGTGAAAAGCGCTATATCAAATCCAAGGATTATTATTATTCTTCTTCTTATTAAATACATTCATTTTTGATCAACCATGACAGTTAATAATAATAATAATAATACTCCCCTCCCTCCCCTTCCTTCCCTCCCTCTCTCCCTCCCTCATTGTTAGTCTCCGCCAATGGGACCCCAGCCTGTGTGAAGGGTGCAGAGTAAGTAAATGCCAGTTGTTTTTTGCTGTGATCCACCCGGGAGCAGGTGGGTCCATGTTAGCGCTTCAGGGACCGACGAAGGTGGGAGCCACCAGGGAGGAAGGATGAGGAAGGTGGAGCTCCTGTGGCTCAGTGGTTAGAGCACTTGTCTTGCAAGCTGGGGAGACCAAGCTGGGGAGAGACCTGTGTTTGAATCCAGGCAGGTCAGGGCGAAACCTCGTTCAAGTTTCCTTGCTCCACGCGCCTAATAATAATCCCTCCAAAAAAAAACACAATAATAAACTTGGTCATTTCAATCCACGACTGTGTGTGGGGGACGCTGCCGTGCGCAATTGGCTGCCGCGATTCGCCCACAAATATATATACAGTCGATTCACTTTACAGTATATTCTGAGAAGCGCTTTGGGACGTCGATAAAATGTGGAAAGCGCGATTTCAAATGCAAGGATTATTATAAGGTCCCTCTGGCCGGCTCAAGGCTCAGTTCCTCCGCCTTGGCTCGGGTTGTGAGCTGCTTGCTGGCTCATGCCGGGAGTGACTGGCCTGGCAGACTTCAAGGTTGTCTTTTATGGACCTGTTGACATTTATTACATTCGCTTCTGCAAATATCTCCATCTCAACAGAGCGGGATGAGAAACAGCTGGCGGGAAACGTCAATAGGATGGGGGTTTATTGAAGAATTACAAACGGGCCGTTTATTACGCCAGAGGGAGGGAGGGAATGAGAGAGAAGGTGTTCGGGTTCTTGCCGCTATTTTCTTTGCTGAGAAGCTAACCGCAGTGTTTTGTCCAGTGGGACGATGGGTCTTTTGTCTTAATATGTTGGAACAATTCCCTGTCACTCGCTCTGAAAGGGAGGATGAATTATTCATCATGTTTACATAGCAATGTTATGCACTACTGGGACAACGAGATTTCAGCTAGTTTTCTCCCGCGTCACCCCACACCGAACGTAAATGATACAGGCAGTCACGACTGACAACAAAGCAGACAGCCAACGAACAGCCAGATAAGCAATAATAATAATCCTTGCATTTGACATGGTGCTTTTTCACGTCTTCTAGACGTCTCAAAGCGCTTCACAGAATGTACTGGAAAGTGAATTGAACTGTATATTTGGAAACAATTACGTACAGCAGCGTCCCACGAACAGTCGCGTATTGAAATGACCAAGTTATTATTGCTTTGTTGGAGGGGTTTGGATGGGCAAATCGACTAACAGCTGAGTTACTACTTACTGCTCAGTAAAAAAAAAGGTTCTTGGAGCGTGGAAACTTGCCTAGGGTTTTCTCCATCACCGGGAATCGAACCTGGGTCCTCTTGTTTGTCAGGTGAGCGCTCTAACCGCTGACCTATGGGACTCTGAATGCCGCAAATCTAAGTCTTTCAACTATTGTGGAGTCCTGTAGCTCAGTGGTTAGAGCACTCGCCTCGCGAGCCAGAAACCTGGGTTTAATTCCAGCCAGGGTGAAAGCCTTGGGCAGATTTCCTTACGCCCACACGCCCTGATAATAAACCCTCCAGAAAAAAACAATGCTAAATGGCTCATTTCAATCCATGACTGTTTGTGGGACACTGCCCTGCGCAATTGGCTGCCACGTTTCACCCACAAAGTATACATACAGTCAATTCAATTCACAGTATATTGTGTGATGTGCTTTGAGATGTCTAGAGGACGTAAAAATGAGCTATATCAAATGCCCCCCCCAAAAAAAATTTGTAAACAATTCTCTTTGGGAAAGGAAATCAAATCATAGAATCAAAGAATTACACAGAACAGAAAGAGGCCATTTAGCCCATTATGTGTGTGCCGGCTCTTTGAAAAGAGCTGTCCAAATCCATCCCACACTCCCACTCTCTCCCCATAGACCTGCAAACCTGTCCTCCCCAAATAATTAGCTAACTCTCTCTTAAACGTTGTTATCTAATTAAATATCTGCCAAACAGTCAGACTGCCTCCCACCTTGTATTCCTTCCTGTCTTTTAGTTTATTGTTAATCATTGAATAACGATCGTGAATCTTCAATCTATTTTGTTGGTTTAATTTCCTGTTCTCTCTCTCTCTCTCTCTCCTTGCCCCATCTTCCTCAGAACCACACTAAATGAGGTTCACCTAATTGGGTCTCTACAGGTTAATGAAATGCCCTTCTCTGCTTGAACATCTCATCTGAATGTTCCTCTGAGTGCTTTGTCTATTCCATCTCCCAGTCTCCAGAGGTTTGAGGCCAGGAATGGAGGGTGGGTGGGAGAGGGGGGGGGGGGGGGAAGGGGCAGGAAGGGGAAGGAGTGGAAAGGGGGGAAGGCGGGCAAGGGGGCAAGAGGGGAAAGACTGGGAGTGGGAAGTGGGGGGAAGAGGGCAGGAAGGAGGGGAGAAGTGGGGGAAGAGGCAGGAAGGAGAGGGGAAGGGCGGAAACAACAACAGCAATAACAACAAGATTACACTCGTATAACGCCTTTCACGTCAGTGCGGACGTCCCTAAAAATAAACAACAAATTCGTTATTTCAATCCACGACTGTTTGTGGGGACGCTGCTGTGCGCCATTGGCTGCCACGTTCCGCCCACAAATATACAGTCAATTCACTTTACAGTATATTCCTCTGTGAAGCGCTTTGAGACGTCTAGAAGACGTGAAAAACGCTATATCAAATACAAGGATTATTATAATTGGGTCAGCTCTCTGTGGGGTGGTGGCGGTTTTCCTGTAGCCTAGCAGGGAGAGAGGTACCATATATATGCCAAAACCCGCAGGCCGGGAGAATTTGTCTAATCAATAATCTAAGCCACCATCTCTGTCATGGAGTCCCACTCTCGCTCACACACACAGTCCCAACCAGAGATACCAGAATAACCTGTCCTGCATCTGACTCACATTTACAGGCTGGACAACAGGAAGGGAAAGTACAGTTAAAACTTAAGTTTGATGGATTTGTAGCCTCCTCAGCGCTCCCCATTAAGTCGAAAATTCTTCAACTTGTGAGAGTAGTTTTGGACACGACGCCCTGTGAAATTATAATTTTTTTGCGCATTTAAAAAAAAATCCCAATTACTGCAGCAAGAGAGGGCTATATATGATGACATATTCATTCCCCACACACTGCAGGTATCAACGTCAGTTGTGTTACTGATAAGACAAGTGTGTGTGTGTGTCTCACACTCTTTAGTAACCAAAAGACTGGAGACAGTTTGTTTACGATTCCGCACCTAACCCGACAGTGATGTTTCTCACCCCCCCCAAATCAGTAATGTCCAAAGGTTTCCAATAAATCCTTGGAAAACAAAGTTAGAAGTTACTTGAAAAGCGATCCAATTTCGATTCGAAAAATGCTGCCATTTGAATTTAAATGCTCAGCTCAGTTTTCAGGAGCAAACGCAATTTTCAGACGGTGAACACACCACTGTGTGTGTGTGTGTGTGTATATGTGTGTATGTGACTACAGACACGCACACTGTCACTGTCCTACAATAACTAACTGCATTTATTGCAAAGTTAAATTGATCGCATTTGACAAAAATCTGACAAAAATCAACTCCAGAAAGGAAAACCTAGAGTTACAGAACATGGGAACTCACTGTAACTGATTAAGTGGATGTAAAAAAAAAATTGAAGGATTATTATTAGGCGTGCGGAGTAAGGAAACTTGCCCAAGGTTTCGTGCTGCCTGCCTGGAATCGAACTCAGGTCTCTCGCTTGTACAGGGCTCTGGCAAATACAGATACATCACATACGCGTAATGTTTCTTTTTAAAAAAAATCAATTAAAATGTGCGGGTTCTAATGTTCTGAATTCATTCTATAAAATAAATAGATATTACACTCGATAAGTGCCATTCCTGCATGAATTTAAAACTGAATTCATCCGTGCATCTGTCCACACATCTACGTATATTTGCTCGACCTTGTCAGTGTTTTTGTCATCCAACAATTTACATTTATGTCCTGCCCTCCGTGCAGTATAGGGTCTCAGAGCGCTGAGTAGATTCATAATCTCGTCACATAGTTTAATCTGTAAATGTACCTTCCCCCTTGATGTGATCTCGTCGAACAGTTCAATCTATAAAAGTGCCTGGTGCTGTGGCTCTGTACTGTTCGATTTGATCATCTGTGCAAACTATGTGTTTAGTAGTTATACTATACTTGTGGTATACACACTGTATGCATCTGTATTGATGAATGTAGTGGTTAGAGCACTTGTCTTGCAAGCTGGGGAGACCAAACTGGGGAGACCTGTGTTTGAAATCGAGGCAGGTCAGGGCGAAACCTCGGGCGAGTTTCCTTACTCCACACGCCTGATAATAATCCCTCCCCCTCCAAAATATCCCCGCAATAATAAAATTGGTCATTTCAATCCACGACTGTATGTGTGGACGCTGCTGTGCGCGATTGGCTCCCGCGATTCGCGCACACAAATATATAATAATAATAATAATAATCCTTGCGTTTGATATTGCGCTTTCCACGTCTTATCGACGTCCAAAGCGCTTCACAGAATAGACCGTAAAGTGACTTGACTGTATATACATTTGTGGGCCGAAACGCGGCAGCCGATTGCGCACAGCAGCGTCCCCCACACACGCACGGTCGTGGATTGAAATGACCGATTTTATTATTGTGGATTTTTTTGGGGGGGGAGGGATTATTATTAGGCGCGTGTGTGGAGTAAGGAGACTTGCCCGAGGTTACATACAGTCAATTCACTTTACAGTCTATTCTGTGAAGCGCTTTGGGACGTCGA
>CM068757.1:14272492-14324264 GCA_035084275.1 Hydrolagus colliei | reverse complement strand
TACTACACTTTACACATGTATTCCGTGAAGCGCTTCGAGGCGTCTGGAAGACGTGAAAAGCACTCTATCAAATGCAAGGATTAATATTGTTATGCGTGTGTATGTCTGTGTGTGTGTGTCTCTGTGTGTACACGTGTGTATGTGTTTGTGTGTGTGCGTCTGTGTCTCTGTGTGCCTGTGCGTCTGGGAGCGGGGTTCTGTCATCCACCCCTCAAAAAAAAAAGCTCTCACAACTTGCATCCACTCAGGCTGCTGTGGTGGATAAACAGATCTGAACGCATTTGTGTAACGCTCAGTGCGTGTGTGTGTGTGTGTGTGTGTACGTTGGGTGTGTGTATGTTAGTACTGTGTGTGTGTGTGTGTGTGTTTGTGTGTGCGTGTCCCCGAGTGTGTCTGTATTTCTGTATATTTCAACGTGTGTCTGTACGTTTGTACAGTGTGTGTGTGTGTCTGGGTGAGAGTGTGTGTGTGTATGTGTGTGTGCGCGCGCCTGACTGTGCGTGTCTATCTGTGTGTGTGTGTCGTTGTGTCTGTCTAGGTGTGTGTGTCCGCGTGCGCGTGTGTGCGCGCGTCTGTGTCTGTGTGCGTGTGTCAGTCTGTGCGCGCGTGTGTTAAAATTGCGTTTTCTTGTATAAAAGAACGGCGTTTCTTTGCAAAAACTGTGTGTTTTACGGGCAGTGTGAGCAGAGAGATTCTTTGCGCGAAAACCGTCCCTCTCGGGCGGCACGAGGTGCGTTTGCCTTGAAGCCTGACTTTGTTGTAACACTGGGAGCTGTTTTCGTTACAGTGACATAATCTCGCAAATAGATCATATTGTATTCTCTCTCTCTCTCTCTCTCTCTCTCTCTCTCTCTCGTATTTATTTTTAAATACATTTCAGCGGTTTCGCTGTTTTGTCTAATTCCTTGGAATCTGTGGATCGCTGAAAGTCGGGCAGCGATTTTTCTGAAGCTGATTTCAGAGGGAGCGATGTGATGAGCATTTTAAAATTGATCGTTCGAGCGAATCTCTGTACGTGTGTGTCTGTGTGTGTCTGTGTGTGTCTGTGTGTGTGTGTTGTTAGATTCTATATTTTTTGCAATTCGAGCCGATGTCCAGTGGGGCAAAATGGAATCGGAGGGTTTCACGTTGCAACCGATCGGGAGGAGGTTCCGAGAGACGCGAGAGAAAAAAAACTTTGCTGGACCGTTCAGCGGCTTTAAGAGTCATTCTTAGGATGTATTATTTTAATAGAAGCCAATTATTCGGAGAATCATCTTTCGATGAAACGCTGCTTCACATTTACAGAGTTACACTCTCGGGTCCTCGGGAACAGGTTATCCGTGTCTCTCGTTTCGTCGCCAGCCGGGTTTACGCGGAGAGTTACACGAGGGCGTTTAATGTGTCTGTTTACGTCGGTGCGGGCGGCCGCGCGGGGAGAGTTTGAGCCGGCGCTCGCCCTCCTCGCTAAATCAATCTACTTATGAATAATAATTCTGGCATTTCGCGCCTGTGTGAAATCACGTCGTCGGGACGTTCTCGAAGCGCTTCGCCCAATAATACGCTGACTGTGTGTGTTGTGGGCGAAACGTGGCAGCCAATCGGGCACGGCGGCGCCTAAAGTTTCAAGTGTCAGTTAGAGGAACGAGTGGCCAGAGATTTCTTTCAAACTCCGGAACCCTGAGGTGTTGGGGGGGGGGGGGGGGGGCTGTGTGGTGTTTGTAACTGACGGCTAGCGTTGTGTCAGCTGTTTGCAGAAGGCCGTGGACCGAGGTGAGGTGAGGTGTTTTTCTGCCGTATTAAATGCTCTGCATACGGACTCGCTGTGGACCCTGGTTTGGTCACTGCACTCTCTCTCACCTGGCTCTCCTCTCCACAAGGCGATGAGTGAAGCTCTCTCGCTCTCTCGCTCGCGAGTGAGCCACTCACTCACTCACTCACTCACTCACTCACTCACTCACTCACTCACTCACTCACTCACTCACTCACTCACTCACTCACTCACTCACTCACTCACTCACTCATCACTCACTCACTCACTCACTCACTCACTCACTCACTCACTCACTCACTCACTCACTCACTCACTCACTCACTCACTCACTCACTCACTCACTCACTCACTCACTCACTCACTCACTCACTCACTCACTCACTCACTCACTCACTGGCATTTGATACAGCGCCTCATCCCATTCTCGAGCCATCTCAGAGCGCTTCACAGAATATACTGTAAAGTGGACTGGACTGTATGGACTCTGGGTAACATACGTTGCCAACTAACCTGTTGCCCGATGCGAACCAGACCAACCGATGGTCAAACTGAGGTCTACATCCGGTCACGTCTACACACAATCCACCAGCAACTCCAATCAGACCTTGCCCTGGAACTCAACCCTGAATTGGTTGCGTTTGTGCCTCGACTTAACGGGAAACGTCGACCTAATTGAGATAGTGGGATTCGAGAGTAACATTCATTGCTATCGCCCGCTGTTCGCCAACTGCGGTGATGTTTGCTGGTGGTTCGACGAGGTACTAACCGTCTGTTAGAGCGCTTGCCTGGCAAGCAGGTGGACCTGGGTTCGATTCCCGGGGCAGAGTGAAACGTTAGGGCAGTTTTCCTTACTCCACGCTGTTTACCCAGCAATGAGTAGGAACCCGGTTGTCAGTCGATTGGCAGATGGCTGTTCCGGGGGTAACAATCCCTCTTGAAACAAGAATCGTAATAATTTAATCCCTCAATCCACGACTGTTCGGGGGTCACCGCTGTGCGTGAGCGGCTGTTGCGTTTCGCCCACAAAATATACAGTCGTTTACTCTGCTGTATGTTCCATGAAGCGCTTTGAGACGTCTTAAAGACCCGATAGGCCGTCGTGTCAAAAGCGCGGATTATTATTCATGAGAGGAGCACGGACTCCCAACAGTAAGTTAGACCTGCGTCTGACTTTGCAGGCGGGGAAACGGGACTGAGAGCTCGTGGTGACTGAACGCGAGTTAATTTCTCGGTGATTTACTGTATAGTGGGTAACTCGTCACTCCAGAGGGAAAGGGCTCAGGTTTGAGTTACCAGGAGTGGAAAGTCTCTCCGTTAGTCATCTGTACAAACCTATAAATAAACGCAGCGGGATATTGAACAGTGAGATCACTCAGTTTAATGGTAGGGACAAAATTAAGACAGGGTCAGTATCTCAGAGGCTTTGGGACGTCCTCCCCGCGAGGAAGGCTCTATGTACCAATGTAATTTGCTGCTATTTTGCCGTTGCTTCCTGCGTTTGCACTGTTGCGAGGCTGCGGTGGGGAGCAGGGGGAGAGGCAATGAGAAGTTGTGGCTGGTTTGTTAGGAAGGAGAGGGTGGCTTGGCGAGCTGCGAGTTCCTCTCTCTGTTCTAGCCCAGTTACAGTCCAGCACAGACTGTCTGGAGTTTAACACTATTTGTGTGTGTGTACACGCGCGTGTGTACTGTGTAGGCACGTGCGCGCGTGTGTGTGTGTGTGCACGCGAGCGTATGTGTGCTCGCATGTGTGTGTGTGCGCTTGCATGTGTGCACACCCATTTGAGACTGTGTGTTTGCGCGTGTGGGGGCGCACATGTGTGGGCAGCGCGTGTGAGTCTGAGTGTGTGGATGCGCGCGCGTGGGGTGCGTGTGTGGGCGCGGGTGTGGGAGAGTCCGTGCGAGTACGGTGAAAGCTTAGACGACTTCCCTGACTCCACACACCTCTGCGTATCTAGCCAGAATTAGAAACTCAGTTGGTGGTTGATGGGCGACCACTTATCCGGAGGGGGGGGGGGGGGGGGGGGGGGATAGTAAACCCTTCACAAAAAAATAATAATTTGTTCACTCAATCCACAGCTGTTTGTGGGACAATGCTGTGTACGATTGGCTGCTGCATTTCACCCACAAACATTCGCAGTCAGTTCGCTTTTAACTTTACACTGAGTCCCGCGAAGCTCTTTGAGATGTCTCAACGACGCTGCGTGGAATACAAGGCATTATTATTTATGACATTGATTATTATCACCGCAGAGGAGCTGTGGGTGGGTTGTGCTCTCTGTACGGTGTACGGAGCTCCCACTGGTCACCGCAAGCGTGAGACCGACCTGTGTTCGAATCCTGGCAGGTCAGGGCGAAACCTCGGGCAAGTTTCCTGACTCCACACACACTCACGCCTAATAATAATCCGTCCCCCCCCCCAAAAAAAAAAACACAATAATAAAATCGGTCATTTTCAACCCACGGCTGTTTGCGGGGACGCTGCTGTGCGCAATTGGCTGCCGCGTGTTGCCCACAAATACGCAGTCAATTCACTTTACAGTGCATTGTGTGAAGCGCTTTGGGACGTCGATAAGATGTGAAAAGCGCTGTATCAAATGCGAGGATTATTATTATTATATAGGGCAGCTATACCCATGACACCGCAGCTGTCAGCCCATTCTCCTTCACTTTCCCCTTTGCCAATGACACACTGTTCTGATGCGTTGAGCTCTGCGTTGTTCCTGTTTGAGACGGAACCTTGTCCATGTTTCTGTCCCCTTACCATGCCTTGACCTGACCCCCCCCCCCCCCCACCCCTGCCCACCCACCCCCCTCCCTCTACTTCGTTCAGTGGCTGAGCGTCACGACTGTGAAGCCCATTGAGCAGATCTCTCCCAAGGTTACCTGGCGTTTTAAAGCTCCACTCACTTTGCGCCAATATCTTTTAAGGCGCACACTTGATTTTGCTGTCTCTCCGTCGAGGCGGGAGTGAAATTGCGGAAGCGTTCGCCTCCTTGGCGCGGATGCCCTCATCAGGATTAGCTTCACTCGGTACAGAATAATCACCTCTCTCTCCGCTCTCCGCCAACGTTGCTGCCTCGGTAGCCTTGAAAGATCATCCCCACTGCACCACTTCAAGCGTAATAATGTAATAACAATCCCAGCGCTTGACATCCCGCCAAAGAAACGCTGAAACATCTCACTTTGGAGATAATTATAATCATCTCTGCGTGTGGCAAGCAGCACCTTATCAAGCCGACGAAACGTCTCAAAGTGCCTGGCTGGTGTTTCACTACAGCCGCGCGAGCGACCGTACGTTTACGGGCAAACATCCGGCCAAGGTGGACGGCCGATTCTTACCCGGCGGGATTGTCGGCCGGGCTGGGCTGGGCCGGGGGAGAGAGACTCCTGTCTTTTTTGCCCTGGAGCCTCGCAGGACCACGTTGGAGCTCCCTGTAGCTCAGTGGTTAGAGCGCTCGCCTTCCGAGCGCGAGACCCGCGTTTGAATCCAGGCAGGTCAGGTCAGGTCAGGTCAGGTCAGGTCAGGGCGAAACCCTTGGGCGAGTTTCCCTACGCCACACGCCTAACAGTAAACCTTTCAAAAAGAAACACAAAAATAAAAATTGGTCATTTCGATCCCACGGCTGTTTGTGGGGGACGCTGCTGCGCGCAATTGGCTGCCGCGTATAAATATACAGTCAGTTCACTGT
Source organism: Hydrolagus colliei (assembly GCA_035084275.1). Classification (NCBI taxonomy): domain Eukaryota; kingdom Metazoa; phylum Chordata; class Chondrichthyes; order Chimaeriformes; family Chimaeridae; genus Hydrolagus; species Hydrolagus colliei. The sequence continues at coordinate 14,318,822 of CM068757.1, read as the reverse complement.
ACAGCACGTTCTGTGAAGCGCTTTGAGACATCTAGAAGACGTGAAAAAGCGCGATATCAAATGCAAGGATTATTATTATTATTATTAATATATCTTTAACCTTCTCCCAGACAGGGAGGCGTTGGATGTGTGGCATTGAGCTTCTTGTCTGAGCGAGCGAGTTGAGCGAATGGGTGAGTGGATGAGTGAGTGAGCGATAGAGATTGACAAATTGTGGGTTATTTGCACCTTGTTGGAACTGAGTTGAGGCCAATTAGTTCCGCCTGGGAGGCTCGTAGCTGCGATATTGAGTTTCTCTTTGAGTCTGGGCTGAGTTCAAAGAAAGGCGAGTGACCTTGACGTGGTAGACTGGCACTCTTGTTCTCTTCTTTTCACAGTACAGTAACTTTGGCAAGAGAGAGAGAGAGAGAGGGTGGGAGGTGGGGGGGAGTGTTGATTGGTTTGTCTCGGACCATCAGAGGGTCAGTCAGCGCACTTGGCAAGATCTGTATCAGAGAACCCCATTTATATGCCACGCGAGTGTGAAATGTGAATCTCTAAAGGATTGATGTCTGCCGGGGTGTTTAAGAGGAGCTGAACTCGATGGAGAGTCAGTGAGGAAAGACGAGAGAGAGAGAGAGAGAGAGAGAGAGAGAAGCACAGAGAATTGCGCAGGGCAATAATAATATAATAATCACGGATTATATAATAATACTGGGATTTTATATCATGCCTTATCACATCATCAAATCATCACAAAGTGCTTCACGGCGTATATTGTCAAGTGGATTGACTGTGTATTTAACGGGTGAAAGTTAGCAGCCAATTGCGCACAGCAGTGTCCCCACAAACGGGTGGTGGATTGAGTGACTTGAGTTATTATTTGTTGTTGACGGGATTATCGCACGCAGAAAGCAATCGACCACTCGACTAACCGTGTTCCTAACTGACTGCTAGATTAACAGAGGTTTGTGGAGGTGGAAATAAGCGGTGCCTTGACCGGCATCGCTTATTTCCACCTGCGCAACATTGCCAGGCTCCGCAACTATCTTACCCACCGCGCTGCCGAAACACTCGTGCACGCATACATCACCTCGAGGCTGGACTACGGAAACTCTCTCCTCGTCGGCCTCCCCAGTTCCTCCATTCACAGGCTGCAGGTCATCCAAAACTCTGCAGCCCGTGTATTATCCCGCACCCGCCTCCGCGACCATATAACCCCCACCCTCGCCCGTCTCCACTGGCTCCCCATCCTCCAGAGGATCGAGTTCAAGATCCTCGTCCTCACCTACAAGGCCTTACACGGCCTTGCCCCATCCTACCTAACCCATCTACTCTCCCCCTACCCGCCCACCCGGACCCTCCATTCAACAGGACTTGTCCTGCTCCAAGCCCCCCGCCCGAACCGCCCCACCATCGGAGGCCGGGCCTTCAGTTTCTCCGCTCCCACCCTATGGAATGCCATCCCTCAATCCCTCCGTCTCGTTTCTTCCCTTTCCTCTTTCAAGGCCGGTTTGAAGACTTTCCTCTTCGATCGTGCCTTTTGTTCCACCCCGAACTTTTCGACCTCCCCTTCGTGTTTCACCCCTTCCCAAACACTCCCCTCTCAGCTCGGGTCACACGCCTCCTGTGCAGCGCCTTGGGACGCCCTCCCGACGTGAAAGGCGCTCTATAAATGTAATTTGTTGTTGTTGTTGTTGTTGCCTGAAGTTTCGCCCGGCCAGGGAATCAAACCCAGGTCCTCTGAGCTACAGCACCTCCCTAACAAATCACAATACAAACGTATGTTTCACACGGTGAACACGTCCCCGGGGTCGCACGGTGAATGAATCTCACTGGCTCGTGCTGTGATTGTGTCTCAAATTTCCCTCCAGCAGATGGCTGGGTCGGTGAAGCCGCAACACGGTGTGAAGCTGAGCCACGGAGACCCAACAGATCCTGTGTACGGTGGCACGTCCTGCTTTAATAAGCTTCACACTGACTGACACAGCGTCAATGCCCTTTACACTACACCCTGTGGGGCGATTTGCGACCGTCTCAATGACGTGATAACGCGCTGCATCTAATGCAGTGTGGAGCTCCTGTAACTCAGTGGTTAGAGCGCTCGCCTTACAAGCGCAAGGCTTGCGTAACGAATCCAGGCAGGTCAGGGCGAAACCTCGGGCAAGTTTCCTTACTGCACACACACGCCTGATAATAATCCGTCCCCCCCCAAAAAAACAACAATAAAATTGGTCATTTCAATCCGCAACTGTTTGTGGGGGACGCTGCCGTGCGCAATTGGCTGCCGCGTTTCGCCCAAAACAAATGCAGTCAATTCACTCTACAATATATTCTGTGAAGTGCTTTGAGTCTTCGATAAAATGTGAAAAGCGCGATATCAGATGCAAGGATTAGTAACTAATAATAATAATCCTCGCATTTGATGTAGCGCTTTTCGCATCTTATCGACGTCCCAAAGCGCTTCACAGAATATACTGTAAAGTGAATTGACTGTATATTTGTGGGCCAATCGCGGCAGCCAATTGCGCACAACAGCGTCCCCACAAACAGCCGTGGATTGAAATGACCAATTTTATTATTGTGTTTTTTTATGGAGGGATTATTATTAGGCGTGGAAACTTGCCTGAGGTTTCGCCCTGACCTGCCTGGATTCGAACACAGGTCTCCCCAGCTCGCGAGACGAGCGCTCTAACCACTGAGCCACAGATTGACGTATCGCTTTCCGGGGGGTGGGGGGGGGGAGGGGGGTAATACTGCTTCAATAGAAAAGAAAAATTGGGTCACTCCGTCCATGGCTGTGTGCGGGACGCTGCTGTTTCGCTCACCAATTAGACAGTCAATTCGCTTCGCAATGTATTCTGCAAAGCGCTTTAAGACGCCTTAACAACGTGATAAGGCGCTGCATCAAATGCGAGGGTTACAGTTATTATCCGTACTGCTAGCAGTGTGTACATACCATGTATGTGAGGAGAACAAGATGGGGCTTTGGCTGTGTCTCCCTCCTCCTCCTCCTCCGCACTCGCTCCCCGTATGTTAAGTATCTGGCCGAGACTCACTGTTTGGATTCACACGTGAAAATTATTTGCAGAGAGAAGCATAACCCCAGCGTGAGTCAGTGTTTGCAGAGATGTGAGAGAGAGAGAGAGAGAGAGAGAGGGAGAGGAAGGGACACTGTATCAGCCTGCCTGACAATCAAACAGCATTGTCTATGTGGTTCATATTCTCGTCAAAATCGACACCCTTTAACAGCCCGGTGTTCTAATTGAATCAGAACTCGCGCAGTGATTGAATCTGATACCCTGGGGGGGGTCGTTGGAATTCAAAATGAAACTGCTCGCCGTCCGCGTCACGTGGCGCGGGCCCAGGGATTGTCAGAGCGGAGTCTCCTTTATCAAATAATAATCATTATTAATAATGCATAATCCTCGCGTTTTAATCTCGTTGCGTTTTCACGCCAGGAGGAGAGCTTCCCAACGGGCTTCGCAGGTCGTCCCGTGGAGGGTAAACTGACTCTTTTTTTTTAGTGTAGCCAAACGCCACAGCTCCATCTGCCCACGGAGATGTCCCTCACACAGACCCGATTCTGTCCCGAGGGGTAGTTGGCCAGGACCGCTCCTGTCAGCGCCTGCCAATGTTTGCCGATGAATCGAAAGAGGCCGGGAGAAAGCGAGAGGGGCTTGGGGGTGAGGTGGGGAGATAGAGAGAGGGGTGGGGGGTTACTTTCGAGGTAACGCAGTCTTGCCCAACAGACTGTGACGTTTCGCATCCCGGCGCTTTGAGACGTTACACAGTTGCGATAGAAATAACGGTAAGCAATCGTTGACACAGAGCTTGATCGCGTCTTCGAGGCGCCTGAGAGCGCTTCACAGCGTACACCGTAAAAGTGAATTGACTGTACGTCTCGGGGCGTCCTCCTGACGTGAAATGCGCCACAGTGTACACGTGTCATTTTGTTCTTCTTGAACATTTAAACTCACAAATATCCAGCCAGTTCACTTTACGGTATATATTCCGTGAAGCGCTTTGAGACGTCGATAAGACGTGAACAGCGCTACGTCAAAATGCAAGGATTATTATTAGTATTATCGTTTTGTGGGTGAAATGCGGCCAGCCGATTGCGCAGAGCAGCGTCCCACAGACCCTCCTGGATTCAGTGACCAAATTATTATTAATTATGAATTATTACCTCCGGAAAAGCATTCCGCCAATCGACTACCAACCGGGTTTCACACTCACTGCCAGGTGAACAGACGCGTACGTGTGTGTGTGTGCGTGTGTGTGGGTGTGTGGAGCAAAGAATCTTAGCTTCCCCCCCCATCCCTACCCGGGTTCTCTCACTTACAAGACAAATGCTCTAATCACTGAGCTCTGGGACTCCGAATAGAGGATCTGAAAGAGTTAATTGTACGAATCACCAGAGCTGTAAAAAAAAACACTGCAGATCATCTCAGTGTACAGTACTCCGCAGTTATTTTTAACTTGCTGCATCCATCTCCTCAGTGCGTTTGGCAATTGTTTCCCTCATTGTATCACAATTCACTGCTGGCATGTTTCTGTCTCTCTCTCTCTCTCTCTCTCTCTCTCTCTCTCTCTCTCTCTCTCTCTCTCTCTCTCTCTCTCTCGAGGGCTTTGGCCTGTTACCGAACCAGCCCCATCGGGGGCGAGATAGAGGTGGTGGGAACTTGTGTTGTCAGGTCATTGAGCCGTTTATACCACAGCCAGTGTCTTGTTCAAAAGGGTATCCTTTGTCCTGCGCACTAATAATAATGATAATAATCATCCTTGCATTTGACATAGCGCTTTTCACATCTTATCGACGTCTCAAAGCGCTTCACAGAATAGACTGTAAAGTGAATTGACTGTATATTTGTGGGCGAAACGCGGCAGCCAATTACGCACAGTCGTGGGTTGCCAAACAGCCGTGGGTTGAAATGACCAATTTTATTATTGTGGTTTTTTTTTGAGGATTTCGGGGATTATTATTAGGCGTGTGGAGTATGGAAACTTGCCCAAAGTTTCGCCCTGACCTGCCTGGATTCGAACTCGTGCCTCACGTTTGTAAGGCGAGTGCTCTAACCACTGAGCTAAGGCGGCTACAATAAGAAATCGGCAGTGGCTTTGAACCCACTGATGTTCTCAGATGCTCCTCTACACCCTGCGTTGGAGGATTCTGGGCTCGGCTGTAGCGAATGCCAAGCTGTTCCTTGTTGCTCACTCACTGCGGTGAAAATTATCCTGAAAACTATTTCCTGATACAGTAATAACAAATCTTCCCATTTGACGTCGTTGCACAGCAGTGTCCCCACAAACAGTCGTGGATTGAAATGACCAATTTTATTCATGTGGATTTTTGGGGGGGACGGATGCTTATTAGGCGTGTGTGTGGAGGAAGGAAACTTGCCCAAGGTTTCGCCCCGACCTGCCTGGATTCGAACATAGGTCTCACGCTTGTCAGGCGAGTGCTCTAACCACTGAGCTGTGTGCAAATTATGTCCAAGTGACTGCCGGGAAGATGGGAGGCCAACTAGATGGACTTTGGTCTTTTTTTTTTAACCATGTTGTAATGGTTTAGTCACCATGTATTCTGTAAGCGAATGCTGAATCCTACAACAACAACAATTTGCATTTATATAGCGTCCTCCAGAGCGCATCACAATAGCGGAGCCCGAGGCCGAGCCAGGGGGAGGGGGGGAAAGGTGACACTGAGCACAGGCGAAGAGAAAGGCGCGCCCTCAACACCAACACTAACAACAACAACAAAATTACCTTCATAGAGCGCCTTTCACGTCGGGAGGACGTCCCGAGGCGCTGAACAGTCAGGATGGGACCTGAGCAAGGGAGAGAGGCAGAGTGGGGGCGAGGGGTGGGAGAGAGTTAGGAGGGGAGGGAGAGAGTTGGGAGGACAGGAGAAGACATGGTAAAGAAGAGGAGGGTCTTTAGACTGAGCCTCGAAGGAGGCGAGTGAGGGAGCAAAGCAAGGGGGACTATGGGATGGAGTTCCAGAGTGTCACCAAAATACAGAGGAAACGATGGGATGGGAGACGAGAGGGAGGAAGTGAAGGAGGGAGGGAGTTCCAACGTTTCAGGGCCTAGTGGCTGAAAGCACGGCCACCGATGGTGGAGCGGAGGATTCGAGGGACAAGGAGGAGTCATGACCACTTGGCAGTCAGGGAGATTGGTGTAACGTCGCATCTCTCCCCGCCTGGACTATCCAGCCTGCGTTGCGAGTTCACCTCTGGGCTCGTGGCTTCTGACTCATAGACAAGTGGCGCGTAAAGAGAGAGAGAGCAAAAGGGAGAGAGAGAGAGAGAGAGAAAGAGAGACGTGAGCAAAGCCAACTGAGGAGAAACAACAACAGCAACAACAACAACTCACGTTGGAGGTCGCAGCGAGGAAACCCGCCTCGCAGCTTGGCCCCAAAGATGAAACGTAAACCGCGTGTGTTTGCCTCTCGCTGGGAGTGTTGGCCTAACAGACACCCTGCGACATGGCTCTGTCTCTTTAGTCAGTCCCCAGAACTACACGTGCCCTGGCCGGCTGCCACCCCTGCCTGGTGCCAGGCCGCCAGGATTAGATTGGAACGCCAGTCTGCGATTTCCCCCCCTTCAGCGGGAGGCAGAGACGCGCGCCATCATTACCACCGCACGCCCGCTGAGCCTGGGCACAGACACCGCGCTCTCGTTGGCTCGGTGTCTTGACATTGCTCGTGACCTCCCTCCTGGTGGTCCTACTCCTCGCTGCAGACCCTTCCCTTGCAGGCGGGCGGGTGCCGGGCGGGCCTGCGAAAGGCTGGCAGGACAGGGCAGCACCAGGCAGGTGGCAAGCTGGCATCAAGTATTTGAAACCAGGAAAGCGTTCATTTACCCGAGTGCAACAACAACAACAAAATGACACTTGTACTGCATCCTTTCACGTCAGGACGATGTCGCTTGGTGCTGGACAATCATTGTTTCAGATCCGAGCTGGCGTCGGGGACGGGGAGGGTGGAGAAAAAGGGAGGGGATTTTGTGTGACCGACGGGACCATTAAAGAGGAGGGTCTTGAGGTGGGACTTGAGGGCCAGGGAGGGGGTGAAGCGGAGGAACTGTGGGATGGAGTTCCAGAGGTTGGGGGCAGGGTGGCAGAGGATGGGTGGAGGAGGGGTGGGGTGGCGGTATACTGTAGAGCAATGGTTCCCACCTTCGGGGTCCCGACCCAAATCAGGGGGTCCTCAGTAGGGTCGCGAAGGGTCATCAGAATTTTTTTTTTCTTTTTTAATGCTGAAATGTGCCCAAGGAGACACCGCTGACCAATTTGTATGAAAAACCGTACTGGCGAGTTGCGCTGAGTCCACAAAAGAGGAGATATCGTCTTGGCTGAGCTTCACTTCAGTCGCGCAGTGGCCCCCTAAGGGTCGGGAGGACCTGTTGGTGGCCAATTTATGGTCGCAGCAAAAAAAAGGTTGGGAACCAATGCTGTAGAACCTTTCATATTGGGAGGACAGCCCACAGCATTGGACAGTTTGGGATTTAGACCTCACCTCACATGGCAGTTTAATAAATACAATCCATCCCTAACTAATAAACTAACAGCCCTTGCCCTCGTCGAGACCATTGAAAGCACTTTGCAGGATATACTGTGAAGTGAATTGAGTGGATGCGTTATTTTGAGGGTGAAACGCCCTCACGAAGGGATGGTAAACAGAGACGAGAGCGAGAACTTTGATGTCAATACATTTTCAAAGAAAAAGACTGAGCGGCTAATGATGTTTTAATGAGTTGTGGGGTCTCTTAAAATTCGCAAGCACGGAATAATCTATGTGGGTGTATTGCCTCCACATCACATTACAGTTTAGCACTCGGGTGAACCTTTATTATAATAATAATCCTTGCGTTTTGATACAGCGCCTTATCATGTCTTCTGGACGTCTCAAAGCGCTTCACAGAATATTCTGTAAAGTGAAGTGACTGTATATCTGTGGGTGAAATGCGGCAGCCAATTGCGCACAGCAGCGTCCTCCACAAACGGTCGTGGATTGAGTGACCCAATTATTTGTTTTTTTTTCTCGAGAGTTTATTATCAGGCGTGCGGAGTAAGGAAACTTGTCCAAGGTTTCGAAACTTGTCCAAGGTTTCGCCCTGGCCGGGATTCGAACCCGGGTCTCTGGGGTGCGAGGCGAGTGCTCTAATCACCGAGCTATCGGACTCTTATCATTCAGAGCAGGATGTCACCTCCGTTCATGTAATGGTCTCCGGGCAAAGTATTGGAGGTCCACCAACAACAGCTTGTATTTATATAGCAGCCATCATGTGGGATAGTGTCCCAGAGCTCAGGTCAGCCTCTGTGTGTTCACGACTAGACCCAACCTGACAGGGACTGTGTCTCTCCATTTGTTTTCAGTCCAAGCCACAACAACAACCACAGCGTTGCATTGATCGACGCAGTTCATCCCGTACGTAGAGTCTCAACTTATCTTTGTGTGTCTGGCTGTCAGGAACGGACAATTCCTGGGGGCTGATTGAGAAGTCGGGACAGATTGGAGGGACGTTTTCTGTGGTTTCACGTTGTGCCAAAAGCCTACCACCAAATCACGGAGTGATTCTCTCCGGAGAGATCCAGCTTCCCTCCCTCCCTCCCTCCCTACCTCCCTCCCTCCTCTGCCTCCGTGATGCGTAAGGAGGGATAAAAAGCTCTAATCTTACACCCACTGAATGTGCAGCTGCTATCTTGCCCCCTCTGAGCTGGCAGTTGTTTCAGAAGCATCGTGATAACTGCCTCAAGCTGCCGCTCGCACTGGCCTCTCCATAGCGTTCAGACAATGCTGCCTAATCTGCTAATGGATCCTGTGGCCAGGCTGGTGGTTCGTTGTCTGGGTGTGATCTCAACACCGCAATTTATTTGCCAGCCACCGGCTGAGAAAGTCTCCCAACCAGCTCGAGTGAATAAAATATCCACTTTTTTTCTCTCTCTCTCTCTCTCCCTCTTTCGCTCTCTCCGTTTCGCTCTCTCCGTTTCGCTCTCTCTCTCTTATCTCCCTACAAATTGCTCCCGCAGCTCTCTCAATGGTAAACTCTGTGGTTTCAGCTGGTTAGACTCCAGCAGTTTCCCCAACGTACACTCTTCACTTCGCCCCAGCCCTCCCCCCAACCCCCCCCCAATAATCCTTGCATTTGATATAGCACTTTTCACATCTTATCGACGTCCCCAAGCGCTTCACGGAATGCACTGTAAAGTGAATTGACTGTGTATTTGTGGGCGAATGGCGGCAGCCGATTGCGCACAGCAGCGCCCCCGCAAACAGTCGTGGATGGAAAACGACCGATTTTTTTTTATTCTCGCGGATCTGTGTTCTTTCGGACGGACGGACGGATTATTTATCATCCGGCGCCTGGAGTCAGGAAACGCGCCCGGATCTGCCTGGATTCGAACGCGGGTCTCACTTTTGTAAGGCGAGCGCTCCAACCGCTGAGGCTGCGGGAGCTCCCGCGGTGATGGGTTCCCACGCGTGACAGACACTCGGCGGCTGGGCACCAAAGTAAATGACTGACGCGATTCCCAATGTACGGATTATTAATATTATTACTATTCTCTTCTCCCATCTCCTCTCCAACTGGTACTCTGTACATTATCATAACCGCCCTTTGTGAGGGATTTAAAAGTGAGAGGTTGGCATTAGGAGATGAGAAAGCGGTGTGTGTGTGGGCTGGGGAAAAATGTGGAGTGGAGGCTTACATTATTTAAAGTAGGGCTGATTAATGGCATTTAATGTGGACCGATGCAAAGTAGAGATTACTTCAGTGAATAACCTCCCGTTAAATTGCCGAGCGAGCCGCCTGCAGGCTGCATCTCGCTTCGGGCGGTGACGGGGGACGGAAATAATAATCCTTGCTTTTTTTTAATAGCCATTAGCGCTTTTTAACATCTTATCAACGTCTCAAAGCGCTTCACGGAATACACTCTAAAGTGAATTGACTGTATATTTGTGGGCGAAACGCGGCAGCCAAATGCGCGCAGCAGCGTCCCCCCCCAAACAGTCGTGGATTGAAGTGACCACGTTTTTTTGGGAGGGATTACTACTACTATCCCTGGTAACGTGATCCGCCAATCGACTCACAGCCAGATCCCTACTCACTGCTGAGTAAATAGAGGCACGTGGAGTGAGAAAACTCGCTCAAAGTTTCGCCCTGCGTGGAATCGAACCCAAGTCTCTCCCTCGCGAGGCGAGTGCTCTAAGCATCTAAGCTATAAGACTCCACTAACAACTCCGAGAACTAAAGCATACGCCTCTATATGTACGTGTGTGTGTGTGTGTGTATATACCAGTCCCTCTTGGAGTGGATGAGCACAGAGAGTGTTGTTGTCAGGGCAGAGGACTGGTTTTGATATCTCCAAGGAGACATTGATTTGTGACAAAGGACGCAGAGAGAGGGGGTGTGGGGGGGGAAACCAATAACAGATATTGTTCAGCTGTCCACACAATGGCTGGGGACGTGGAGTTTCGCTGCGACGCAATCTCTTAACGCTCACAACCCAACACATTTTTTAAACCTGACGCAAACTTCACAGAGGGAACCAGTCGCCGATAAAACACTCCTCGCAGCCTCACATTGTCAACTCACTGGAAACCAATACCGTGACCCCATTTTCCACCCCTCCTTCCGCCTCCCCCTCCCCTCTCCCCTCCCACTCCGACTCCTCCGTCTGCTCCCTCACCCCTCTCCTCGCGCTCCATCACCACCCACCCTGACGGGTGCCATTCACCGAGCTGCGGGGGTGTTGATTGAGCGAGAGGCGATGTAACAAAGTTCCTCTCTCCTGCGGTGGCCTGGCGTGGCCTCTCTCTCGTGTGTCGGACTCTCGCTGCCTACTCCGCGCTACAGTGCCTGGCGGGGGTGGAATAAATACATCAGTCGGTGGCGAGCGACAGAAACTCCAGCCCACGTATAATTCTGACGGCTGCAATCTCTCGTGGGGATGAGGGCGAAACCGAGCTGGTACTAATTACTGCGTTACCTTGTGAGTGGAGACCGTGTCCTCGCGTATCATTACCATTAACCCACCAGCCTCACCGCAAACTCCAACAAAACCCTGCCTGGTCCCTGACGCAGCCGAGTGCAGTGATCCAATTCAAGATCCTGGTCCTCACATTTAAAGCTCTCCACAATCTCGTTCCACCGTACATCAGTGACTTCCTTATCCCCTTGACAAACTGTCCACCCCCCCCCCCCCGCCCCCCCTCCGCTCAGCAGGCTCTGGCCTGCTCCACACTCCCCCTCACTCCCCGACCCACCATAGGCAGGCGAGCCTTCAGCCACTCTGCCTCCAACCTCTGAAACTCCATCCCGCGGTCCCTCCGCCTCGCCCCCTCCCTAGCCTCCTTCAAGTCCTGCCTCAAGACTCTCCTCTTCGATGGATCCATAGGCAACTCTACAAGTCACCGGCCAAAACACGTGTGGACAAATAATCATAATAGTGTTTAGAAGTACTCGATGGTAATATATGAATCCTTGCATCTCACACAGCGCCTGATCACACCCTCCAGACGTCCCAAAGCGCTTCACAGAATATACCGTAAAGTGAATTGACTCTATATTTGCGGGCGAAACGCGGCAACCGGCCGCGCACAGAATTGAGCGTAAGAAAACTTGCCCAAAGTTTCACCCTGCTGGGATTCGAACCCAGGTCTCCTGCTTGTGAGTGCTCCTTGAGGACTCCTCTAGTCCTGTAGCTTGTATTCCCTCCACTTGTATTCAGTTCCAAGCGTTTTAACTGTATTTAGACGCCCAGAGGATCGTTGTGTGTGTGGCGTGTGTGTGTGGCGTGTATGTGTGTGTGTGGCCTGTGTGTGTGGTGTGTGTGTGGCATGTGTGTGTGTGGTGTGTGTGTATGTGGCGCGTGTGTGTGAGCAAAATCATTTTCATGGTAGATAATATTCCATAGCGTAGCGTTTAAGTGCCAATCCAAGTGTAGTGACTGTGTACTTTGCAGCACACACGGAACAACTCTTTTGTTGCACGCAACAATGTGACCCTCTGTGATAACCTCTGCTGTTAATTTGTTCCGAGACGTGACTGGCTGAGTGACTGACTGGCTGGCTGGGTGACTGGCTGGCTGACTGAGTGGGTGACTGGCTGGCTAGCTGAGAAACTGATTGACTAGTTGGCTGGGTGACTGGCTGACTGACTGACTGGCTGGCTGGCTATAGATCAAGTCCTGCTTATTTGCTGTGGGGTTTGGCTACTAAGTGGCTTTGTCCCAGTTGAGCGATCGAGAACTTTGATGCCCCAACTTTGCAGTCCTCCAAAAAGACAAAGAGTTAGCGGAGCGAACACCCAATCGTTCACCGACGGGGAGACACTAACACACGGTGTGATCTGGGTCAGAGAAGCCATGCACGGCAAAGTGTCCAATCGCCATGTCGAGCCCCCCCCCCCCCCCCACCCTCACCCCACCCTCACCCCACCTATCCACCAGCCCCTGGCGGGCGGGAGGACAGAACCAGTCTGGACCCTCTAATCCCAGACGCTGGCTTCAGCATCTATTCTGTTTCCCTGGAAACCAACAACAAAGTGTATGCAGCATCAACCTAGGCTGTCTATCAGCCTGGCTCAGTGGTAGTCCTCTCTCTCTCTCTCTCTCTCTCTCTCTTTCTCTCTCTCCCCCCCTCCCACCCCACCCCTCTCTCTTCCCTCTCTCCATTGAGTCAGGCAGTTGCGGATACGAGCCCCAACAGGATTTATAATCACACAAGGGCAATGCTGTGGCGGGGGTGGGGAGGCCTCCATTGTCAGATGTACCGTCCTTCGGATGAGAGGTTCAAGGAGTTTCTCTCTCCTGATGTCCTGGCCAACAATCCCTCCCAATAGTATTTGTCACTGACGCCAAGGCTGTTTGTAGGACGCAATTAGTGTGCGCAGTCGGTCGCCGTGTTTCACTTTACTTTGCAGTAAGTAAGAATAATAATCCTTGCATTTGATATAGTGGCTGCTCATGTCTTTGAGACATCTCAAAACGCTTCACAGATCAGAAAGTAAGTTCTATTTCTGCGGACGAATCGTGGTAACCAATTGCTGGGCGTGTAAGGATTTGCCCTGTCGGGATTTGAACCCAGGTCTCTCTAACCTCCTCTCTCCTCACAGTGGTACCCGCTGCCTCCAGTTTTACCGGGTCCAACCTCCTCCTTGTTGCCGAACCTCCGCTCCATCTTCGGCGGCCGTGCTTTCAGCCACTATGCCCTGAAACTCTGGAACTCCCTCCCTCGACCCCTTCGCCTCAAGCCCCTCTTTACCCATCTTCAGCTTGCGCCTGAAGACCTTTCTCTTCGACCGCACTTACGGTCACCTTCCCTCTCCCCCCGGCTCGGACTCGGGCTTCGCCATTGTGAAGCGCTGTGAGACGCCGTCAGCATATGTCCCGTGACATCCTTGCGCGTAAGGCAATTTCCTAAAATGTGAGATTATTATTAATAACTCACAGGCCATTTCCTTGAGTCATCAAAGAGGTAAAATTCCACTAGAGCCTAAGACCTACTCTCTCAACTCAGATTTTCGGAACGGACACGAGGTTGTGAAATCGTTAAGCAACCATTAAACCCTTCACACAACGGCCTTAGCTTTTGAGGCCCTGTTTCGTGCAGGCGATTTTGCCTTCCGAGCTTGAGACAATGGGGTTTCAAGGTATAAAACACTGTTGCCGCTGAGTCTGAACGATAATAATCATGATAGGAATCCTTGCGTTTGATGTAGCACATCAGCACGTCCCTGAGAATCAATCAATCAATCAATCAATCAAAACTTACATTTATACAGCCCTTTCACGTCGAGAGGACGTCCCAAGGCGCTGTTCAGTTAGGTAGGGACAAGAGTAGGGGTTTGGGGTCGGGGCAGGATGAAGAAGAGTAGGAAAATTTAGTGTATATTTGAGAAGCGCTTCACAAAATAATATTCAAGATCCTGGTTCTCACTTTTAAAGCCCTCCACAACCTCGCCCCACCCCTACATCCCTGACCTCCTGTCCCCTCACCAACCTGCCCGCCCCCCTCCGCTCAGCAGGCTCTGGCCTGCTCCACGATCCCCCGACCCACCCGCCCCACCATTGGCGGGCGAGTCTTTAGCCACTCTGCCCCCAACATCTGGAGCTCCATCCCGCAGTCCCTCCGCCTCGCCCCCTCCCTGGCCTCCTTCAAGTCTCACCTCAAGACTCTCCTCTACGATGGACCCATCGGCAACTCCTAATCCCCCCCCCCCCTTCCCTTCCCCCACCCCTGTCCTCAGCTCGGGTCTGAAGCAGTGACTGTCCAGCGCCTTGGGACGATCTCCTGACATGAAAGGCACGAAACAAGTGTAATTTTCTTGATGTTGTTGTATACCATACACTGGATTGATTGTATTTTGTGGAGGGTAATAATGCAAGGCGACCTTTCCCCCCCCCCCCGGACCCCTTCCCCCCGACCCTCACACAATATAGGTTAAGCACCCCCCGTGATCGTGTGACACTTGCTTTGACAGTGGAGTGTCGAGTTGGCTTGGGGTCAGCGCTTTGTCCTTTGCTTCTCTGACGTACGTACATCAGTGATTTGCAATCTGTTGGCAGCTCGTCAGGTTCATAGGAGCTGCATGCTGATGAGGTCCAAGAGTCTCGCTCAACATCTGCCACAGAAATCCTGCCCTGCTTTGGGTTTAGTCATTGGGCAAGATGTTAACTGACTGGTTTGAATTGGAACCATTTCAGATCGAGTGGCGTCCAAACAGTGTGTGGGTGGCGGGGGGTGTGGGGGGAGGGGGGAGGGTGGTGGGGAATGGGAGAGAGGGGGGAGTGGGAGAGATATAGTGGGTGTGTCTACCAGGGCCCAGGTTTGCGCTATTCGTGTTGCGTTTAAGCGAGCGCACCATTCGCTAAATTGCTCGATGTTGAGTCCTGTGGCGCAGTGGGTTAGAGCGCTCGCCTCGCAGGCCAGAGGACCTGGGTTCAATTCCCAGGTGGGGTGAAACATTGCCCCGAGTCTCAAGTCTCGCTGCACGCTAGCGGCAGTTAGGAAACTCGGTTGTGAGTCGATTGGCGGGGATCACTTTTCCTGGGGATAAGAATCGCTTCCCACGGTTTTTAAAAAAAATAAAATGTGCGAAACAACAAAAAGCCAAGGCACAAATTATTACGCGTTTGTGGGAACGCTGCTGTGTGCAGTTGGCAGCCGCGTTTCACCCGCAATATATACAGTCAGTCCACTTTGCAGCGAAGCGCTTTGAGGCATGATAAGGCACTATATCAAATGCAAGGATTTACTATTATTATGCGAGATGCCGCGTCAGTCTAGTTATTTTCTTGTGGTTGTTGTTAGCTGATGATTAGCTCGACGATCGTCACTGTTGTTGCTCCTCGGTGGTGAGAGACACTCGTCTTACGAGCGAGAGTCCCGGGTTCGATTCCAGGCAGGACAAAAACCTCGGGGCAAGTTTCCTTACTCCACACGCCTGATAATAATCCCTCCCCACCCCCCAAAAAAGCAATAAGAAATTGGTCATTTCAATCCACGACTGTTTGTGGGGACGCTGCTGTGCGCAATTGGCTGCCGCGTTTCGCCCACAAATATACAGTCAGTTCACTTAGCGGTATATTCCGCGTATATTCCGTCTAGAAGACGTGAAAAGCGCTATATCAAATTAAATGATAATGATTACTCTCACACACACACACACATAAACACACACACACCCCCCTTCGCTGGTCTCTGCCTCCTGGCGGGCTTGCTGGCCTGTTTTGCCATCGTTATTCAGCTACCTGGCGAATAACACACACAGCGCATCTGTCAGTGATCGCTGAGAGCCGTTCCAGGGATAATTAATCAGGGCATCGGCTGTGCGCTGGTGTGATTGGTGCAGGGAGAAACGCGTTTGAGTGTGTGAGGCGTGGCACTGACTCAGAGACAGGCAAACACACCGCACTCAGCTGCAGCAAATGCATATTGATCAGGGATGGTGGGGAATGAGGGGCTGGGGGGAACCACGTGATCGGGATATGTGTGTATATATATATATATTGAGAGAGAGAGAGAGAGAGAGCTCTCTGACCTCCTACTGCCCTCCCCACCCATGTTAGCAGTGAGTGTGTGTGAGGGTGTTTGTGTGTGTGAGAGTGTGTGTGGGTGTGTGCATGTGAGAGCGAAGGCGTGTGTGTGTGTGTGGGTGAGGGTGTGCGGGTCAGGGTATATGTGTGAGAGAGAAAGGCGTGTGTGTGTAAGTGGTTAACAGTATGTGTGTGAGAGAGAAAGGCGTGTGTGTGTATATGTAGGTGAGGGTGTGTGTGTGAGCGAGTGAGTGTGTGGGGTGAGGGTACGTGTGTGAGAGACGAAGGTTGTGTGGGTGAGGTGAGTAAGTGGGTGTGAGAGTAGGTGTGAGAAAGAGTGTGTGTGTGTGAATGTGTGGGTGAGGGTGTCTGTGTGACACAGAGTGGGTAGGTGTGACAGAGAGAGTTTGTGAGAGAGATTAGATACAGGATCAGATAGCTTTCTTTCAGAAAATAATTATGTGATATAGTACGTAGGTAGTTTGGGACATATGTGTGTGCAACCGCCAGGAAAGTGGAAGGCAAACTAGATGGATCTCGCTCTTTTTTCCTCCAGCATTTCTTATGTTCTTATGAGAGAGAGAGAGGGTGTGTGAGAGAGCGCATCACTGAGTGTATGTAAAACGCATTGTGTAATAGAGTGCGTGAATCGTTAGGCGCTTGTCTATGTGTTACTAGAACGTGTGTCTGTGTGCTGATTGTCTCGTTCTCGCCCTGCGTTCTCTCCCACCATCAAACGAAACAGCTCCTGACACTGTGTGTGTATGCGCGCATGTGCGTGTGCATGCGTGTGTGTTTTTGGGTGTGTGCATGTATATGTGTGTGTTTGTGTGTGTGTGTTGGGTGGAGCCTTACTAGCCACTGTGGGAGTGTATATACAGATATATATGTATATATATCAGACTATATACCACTGTCCACTGTGTCCACATGCCATTAATAGGCGAGTTTTCTCTTCATACCATGTGAGAAAGCAACAATGTTAATTCATGTGGCCTCTCTCAGCCTGGTCTGTGTGAGGCTCTCTGTCGATACTATATCTGTAACGCTCTATACCGCATCTCTAATGGTGCATCTGGTCTCTCAGTTTCCTGTCTGCGCATTACGTTAATACAGACGTACAGACGTACGCCTGCGACCAGAGTAACCAGTGACATTAACACTGACATTAACACTGTCACCTCTATATAGTGAGATATTAGCAGTGGGCACCTTGTTATAGTCTGATATTAACAGTGACACCTCCATATAGTGAGATATTAACAACAACATGACTGGATATTTATATATAATAATAATTAATAATAATAAAATTATCATTATTAATATTAATATTAAATAATAATTGTTTAATAATAATAATAGTGAGTGAGTGTGTGAGTGAGTGAGAAAGAGAGAGAGGGGTACTATTGAACTCACAGTTTGAATCACTTTCCTTATATGAACTGAGTGAGGACAGCAAAGCTCATGTAATCTGTTAGTGTTTAGCCCAGAGCAGAGGCTGGGTTGGTATCAGGCTGGGATGGCTGCCTTGGCGCTAATCTCATGAGGACACGCGGAAATCCTGAGTGGGTTTCCATTAGTGCAATAACATTACAGTAAATTTGCAGTAAATTCAGGCTGTCTGTGCTCAGATAGAGTGTGTTCATTTTGGTAGAAAACGAGGTGATCGCAAGGGCTCGGGGGCATCGCAGTCTTGCAGAAACATCTGTGTCGTCAACAACAACAACACTGGCAGGCGGAGTGAAACTGTATACAAGTTCCCTTGCCCAGCGCTCCTCTGTTTCGCTAGCCGTAGTAACAAGCAGATCAACGAAATGACATTTATAGAGCGCCTTTCACGTCGGGAGGACGTCCCAAGGCGCTGAACAGTCAGGTAGGGACCAGAGCGGGGTAGGGGGTGGGGGGGGGGTCGGGGTAGGTGGTAAGAGGGTAGGAAAATTCACCGTATATTTGTGGGCGAAACGCGGCAGCCAAATTGCGCACAGCAGCGTCCCACAAACACAACAGCAACGTTTATATGCCTTTGAGGACGTTAAGAATAATACTCCTTGCGTTTGGCATATCACTTTTTCACGTCTTCTAGATTTCTCAAAGCGCTTCTCAGAATATACTGACCGTATATCTGTGGGCGAAGCGCGGCAGCCAGTTGCGCACAGCAGTGTCCCCACAAACGGTTGTGGATTGAAGTGACCAATGTTTTTTTTCTTGAGGGATTATTACTAGGCTTGTGGAGTAAGGAAACTTGCCCAAGGTTAGGCACTGACATGCCTGGAATCGAACCCAGGTCTCTCGCTGGCAAGGCGAGTGCTCTAACCGCTGAACTACAGGACTCCAGTGAGTAAGAACCCAGTTGTTAGTTGCTTACCCCCCCCCCCCGCCCCACCCCTGTGATTTATATAGCGCCCTCCACGCCGAGCGGCGTCTGAGAGCGCTTCACAATAGCGGATCCTGGGACCGAGCCAGGGGCAGGGGCAGAAAGGTGACCAAAGGCGCGGTCGAAGAGAAAGGTCTTCAGCTGAGACTTGAAACTGGAAAGAGAGGGGGCGAGGCGAAGGGAGTGAGGAAGGGAGTTCCAGAGCCTCGGGGCGTAGTGGCTGAAGGCACGGCTGCCGAGGGTGGAGCGGAGGATTCGGGGGTGGGGGGGGGGGGACACGGAGGAGGCCAGACCCGGTGGAGCGAAGGCAACGGTTGCTGGTTTGAGGAGAGAGGAGGTCGGAGAGCTACGGGGGGTACAGGGGAGTGGAGGGATTTAAAAACATGGGTCTGAAAACAAAATACAGTCACTCCACTTTACAGTAATTCTGTGAAGTGCTCAATGACGTGAATAAGGCGCTGTATCAAATCCAAGGATTATTATTTCATGTCAGGTTGAGCTGCTGCCTTTCACTGTGTGAATACCGGCAAGTTTTTTTTAAAAAAAAGCTCATCTACAGACCATCAAACGGCAACAGGAGAAGTGCATATCCGTTGACGCAGATAAATCTGATCAGATTTTAATTTGCAGAGAGCTGTGCTGTGCTCTGGAGCCACATTGTAAATCCTGCAGTTTGAAACCCTTCTGTCTCTCGGCTTAAATCGGCAGCAATGAAAGTGAACCGGGAGGTCAGGCTGCGAGCTCCACTGTGTGTATTTCCTCTGGCAGGGCAATCCAGAACAATCGGGGCTTCGCAATTTCACTCCTCGCGTGAAATCAGGAGGCAGTTATTCACACAAAGGGTGACGCAGAAGGGAACCCTCTCTCCCCCTCCCGCCCCGCCCGCCCTCCCCCCACCCAAAAAAAACCCTGTGGATTATGGATCCATTCACATTTTCAGGACTGAGGTGGATAGATGTTTGTTAGGTCAGGGTATCAAGGGATTTGGGGTGAGGGTAATAGGATTTCAGGTACAGATCAGTCATGATCTTATAGAATAGCGGAGCAGGCTTGAGGGGCTGAATGGCCTCCTCCTATCTATATTCGATCTGTAACTCCCGAGACTTCATTCAGTTTGGATCTTTCTCTTTCTTTCCCCGGAAAATAATGACAATAATAATCCGTGCATTGGATATCGTGATTTTCACACCTTGTCGACGTCTCAAAGTGAGTTGACTGTATATTTGTGGGCGAAACGCGGCAGCCAATTGCGCACGGCAGCGTCCCCACAAACAGCCGCGGATTGAAATGACCAATTTTTGTTATTGTGTTCTTTTGGAGCGATTATTATTTTTTGGAGGGATGATAGAGCAAATTGTCTCAACACAAAAGGCAACGGCTGAATACACGCTCGGCTGGTCTCTTGCAGGCTGGGACAGAGAGGGTTTCGAGCTGCAGACTGGGACGTGGAACACCCACGGGCTAGGCTGACACTCTAATGCTGTGCTCGGGGTGGGTGAGGGGTTGGGGTTGGGGGGGGCGCGGGGGAGCTGCGTTGTCGGAGATGCCGTGCTTAAAATGTGACGTTAAACCATGTGCTTATGCAGCTGGACGTTAAGCATTCCAGCCCTGTCCCAGCTGACAGTCCCCAACGACAAAAGTGGTCACTCGCTCCGTGGCTGTTTGCTGCTGCGTTTCGCAAAAAAAAAACCACAGTCACTGCGCTTCACATTACTGTACATTCTGTGAAGCACTTTGAGACGTCTCGGTGATGCGATGAGCCGCTATATCAAAGACGAGGACTGATATTATTATTGTGATCGGTGATTCTTTGTAACGCAGCGATACTTCCAATAAAACAAACCATAATAAATTGGTCATTTCAATCCATGACTGTGTGTGGGGGACGCTGCTGTGCGCAATTGGCTGCTCCATTTCGCCCACAATTATACAGTCAACTTACTTGACAGTATATTCTGGGAAGCGCTTTGAGACGTCTAGAAGTCGTGGAAAGCGCTATATCAGATGCAAGGATTATTACTACAGTACAGTACTGTTAATTCTGGTCCACTATTGTTATGCAGTACTGGACTCTGGCACTAGAGGCCCCTGGGTTACGCTGTGGGTGAACTAGGCTGGGGGTTCAATTCCCGGTAGGGCGAAACCTTGGGCAAGTTTCCTTACTCCGAATGGCAAATAATAATCCCTCAAAAATAAAACGATAATAAATTCATCATTTCAATCCACGACTGTTTGTGGGGGACGCTGCTGCGCGCAATTGGCTGCCGCGTTTCGCCCACAAATATACAGTCAATTCACTTTACAGTATATTCTGTGAAGCGCTTTGAGACGTCTAAAAAACATGCTGCATCAAATGCAGGGATTATTATTATATTATATTATACTGTATTATTATTAATAACACCTTATTGAGGCATCTCAAAACGCTTCACAAGTTATACTGTGTTGTAAAGTGAATTAGGGGGCCATTAACAAGTGATCTGCCACTCAACTCACAACTGGGTGTCCACTTGCTGCTGGGTGAACAGAGGCATGTGTGTGGAGTAAGGAAACTAGACTAAGGCCTCACCCTGACCGGAAATCGAACCAGGGTCCTCTCGCCTGCGAGGCGAGCGCTCTAACCGCTGCTCTACAGGACTCCAATATAACATAAGAACATAAGAAGTAGGAGCAGGAGGTGGCCATTCGGTCCATCAAGCCTGCCCCTCCGTTCAATCTACTCTAACTCCAGCTATCTGCCTTATCCCCATACCCCTTAATCCCTTTATAAATGAGAAATCTATCTAACTCAGTCTTGAATATGTTCAAGGACTGAGCATCAACAGCCCTTTGGGGTAAAGAATTCCATACATTCACCCTCTGAGTGAAGAAGTTTTTTTCTCAACTCAATGTGAAAGGGTTGACCCCTAACCTTAAAACTGGGACCCCTGGTTTTAGATTCTCCAACCAGGGGAAACAATCTCCCACTATCTACTTTGTCGTGCCCCTTAATAATCTTATAGGTTTCTATAAAATCCCCTCTAATCCTTCTATATTCCAGAGAATATAGGCCCAAATTAATCAATTTATCGTCATAACTCATCCCCCTCATTCTAGATACTAACCTAGTAAACCTACATTGCACTCCCTCCAAGGCAAGTACATCCTTTCTTAAATAAGGAGACCAAAACTGAGACCAACACACCAGGGCCCTATACAGCTGCAGCAAGACTTCCCTGCTCTTATACTCTAACCCTTTCATAATGAAAACTAACATACCGTTAGCCTTCCTAATTGCCTGCTGCAACTGAATACTAACTTTCTGTGTTTGGTGTACAAGGAAACCCAAGTCCCTCTGCACGCTAACACTTTCCACTCTCTCTCGCTCTAAAAAATAATCTGCTCTGCTGTTTTTGTGACCGAGGTAGATGACTTCGCACTTCCCTACATTATACTTAATTTGCCACCTGCCCACTCACCTAACCTATCTATATCGCGCTGCATTTTTTAAATGTCATCCTTGGTATTAACGCTTCCTCCTAGTTTCATATCATCAGCAAATTTAGATATATTCAGCTCGATGTCCTTATCTAGATCATTAATGTAGATGGTAAATAGCTGACACCCTTGTGGATCACTAGTCACATCCCGCCAATCTGAGAAGGACCTGTTTATCCCTACTCTTTGTTTCCTACCCGTTAACCATTCCCTGATCCGTGTTAATATGTTCCCCACCAATTCCGTGGGCCCCCATTTTTTTGGATCAACCTTTTATGCGGTACCTTATCGAATGCCTTCTGGAAGTCCAAATAGACTACACCCACTGATTCACCCCAATCTAGTTCACTCGAAATATCCTCAAAAAATTCAAGGAGATTTGTCAAACATAACTTCCCGTTTGTAAAGCCATGTTGACTTGGCCTAACTATATCGTGCTCTCCTAAATACCCCACTAAAACATCCTTAATCAAGGATTCTAACATGTTTCCTGTCACTGATGTCAGACTAACTGGCCTATAGTTCCCCATCTTTTCCTTTCCACCCTTTTTAAATAGTGGTGTGACATTTGCGATCTTCCAATCCATGGGGACTGTTCCAGAATCCGGGGAATTTTGGAAGATCAGACACAAGGCCCCCGTACAACAATACAGAGAGAGAGGGAGGTTTTATCAGAGGATATGTTTAAAACCTCCAAACGCGACAGAGGGAGAGGTTAAGAGAATTATCTGAGCGCTATCAGAACAGGGCAGAAATGTGATCGCAAAAACAATCACATTAATAATAAAAATAATCCCTGCTTTTCGATAATAGCTTTGAAAGAGGATTAGAGAAATATCTGAAAGAGCAAACTGTAACAGGGCAACGGCAAGAGACTTAACTGGCTTAACGAGAGCTCTTATCGAGTACGGTTGGGCGGGCAACCTCACTCTTTAGACTGAGTCTGTTTCTTTTACCACTTTATAATACAGTAATAATAATTCTTGCATTTGATATAGCCACTTATCATGTTATCGAGGCATCTCAAAACACTTCATGGAATATGTACGATGAGCTTCTGCTGCACTTCAGTTGACATGCCACGTTCTAAGTTTTCTTTTTACGGTGAACCTCCAGTTATCACGTTTAATACTGGTACAATTCCCACTTGTCTGTTTTCTTTACTCACTACTTTTCTTCTTAGTCAGTTAGTTTTTTTAATCGGTTAATGGATCTTGGTCCGGGGTGGGGGGGGGAACAGTCACCCGCTCCAAACTAAATGAATTGGTCACTCAATCCACGGCTGTTTGTGGGACGCTGCTGTGCGTAATCGGCTGCCACGTTTTGCCCACGAAACACGCAGTCGGTCCAAGTCTTTGCGATAATAATTGCAACAATCCTTGCAGTTCGAAATAGCGCTTTTCACGTCTTCCAGATGTCTCAAAACACTTTATAGAATACTCTGTGAAGCGTTTGATATAGCGCCTTACTGGTGACGCAGTAACATGTTATATCGAATGCAAAAGATTGTAAAGTGTAGTGACTGTATAGCTCGTGGTCGAAACGCAGCAGTCAATTGCACACAGACGTGCCATAAACAATGGTGGATTGAGTGACCAAATTATTATTAGTACGTAGTAGGACTAGTAGAGCTCGTGGAGTTCTTGTAACTCAGTGGTTAGAGCGCTCGCCTTACAAGCGTTAGAACTATGTTCGAATCCAGGCAGGTCAGGGCGAAACTTTGGGCAAGTTTCCTTACTCCACACGCCTAAAAATAATCCCTGCAAAAAACCCCAAAATAATAAAAATTGGTCATTTCAATCCATGACTGTTTGTGGGACGCTGCTGTGCGCAATTGGCTGCCGCGTTTTGCCCACAAATATACAGTCAAGTCACTTTACAGTATATTCATTTCTGACACCATTAACCTTTCCCTCTCCTCAGGCACCGTCCCTACCTCCCTTAAAACAGCCACCATCACCCCTATCCTGAAGAAACCCTCCCTTGATTCGTCGCAACCATCAAGCTTCAAGCTATCGACCCATCTCCAACCTCCCGTTTTTATCCAAGGTCCTTGAAAGAGTGGTTGCCTCCCAGCTCCGCTCTTTCCTTTCAACTCATTCACTCTTTGAACCCCTCCAATCAGGTTTCCGCCCAATTCATAGCACAGAAACTGCCCTGGTTAAGGTTACAAATGACATCCTAACCGCCTGTGACCAGGGCTCCCTCTGCCTCCTCGTCCTCCATGACCTGTCTGCTGCGTTCGACACAGTCGATCACACCATCCTCCTCCAACGTCTTTCCTCCCACCTCAACCTTCAAGGCACAGTCCTTGACTGGTTCCATTCCTATCTGACCCACCGTTTACACTTTGTTTCTTCCAACGGTTTTTCTCAAACCCCCGCACAGTTTCTCACGGCGTCCCTCAGGGCTCTGTTTTAGGCCCCCTCCTTTTCACCCTTTACACGCTCCCTCTGGGCGATGTCATCCGCAAACATGGGGTAAATTTCCACATGTATGCGGACGACACCCAGTTGTACCTTTCTGCCTCATCCCTCAACCCCCAGACCATCGATGTTCTGACAGCATGTCTGTCCGACATCGAGTCCTGGACGAGGGACAACTTCTTGCAATTGAACGTGAGTAAGACCGAGGCCCTCCTGATTGGCTCAAGCCAGCGCCTCCGCACATCGGGCGCTGCCAGCCTCAACATCCAAGGCTGCACTCTCCACCTCACAAAGCCAATCAGGAACCTCGGCATCATGTTCGATCAAAAACTTTCTTTCCTCCCCCACATCCGTGCCTTGACCGGCACCGCCTATTTCCACCTGCGCAACATTGCCAGGCTCCGCAACTATCTTACCCCCCGCGCTGCCGAAACACTCGTGCACGCATACATCACTTCGAGGCTGGACTACGGAAACTCTCTCCTCGTCAGCCTCCCCAGTTCCTCCATTCACAGGCTGCAGGTCATCCAAAACTCTGCAGCCCGTGTATTATCCCGCACCCGCCTCCGCGACCACATAACCCCCACCCTCGCCCGTCTCCACTGGCTCCCCATCCTCCAGAGGATCGAGTTCAAGATCCTTGTCCTCACCTTCAAGGCCTTACACGGCCTTGCCCCGCCCTATTTAACCAATCTACTTTCCCCCTACAAGCCCACCCGGACCCTCCGTTCAACAGGACTTGGCCTGCTCCAAGCCCCCCGCCCGAACCGCCCCACCATCGGAGGCCGGGCCTTCAGTTTCTCCGCTCCCACCCTATGGAATGCCATCCCCCAATCCCTCCGTCTCGTTTCTTCCCTTTCCTCCTTCAAGGCCGGTTTGAAGACTTTCCTCTTCGATCGTGCCTTTTGTTCCACCCCGAACTCTTTTACCTCCCCTTCGTGTTTCACCCCTTCCCAAACACTCCCCTCCCAGCTCGGGTCACACGCCTCCTGTGCAGCGCCTTGGGACGTCCTCCCGACGTGAAAGGCACTCTATAAATGTAATTTGTTGTTGTTGTTGTTATTCCGTGAAGAGATTTGAGACATCGATAAGATGTGACAAGCGCTATCTCAAATGCAAGGATTATTATTATTACAGCAGTAGTTTGACTCTGGAGCTGGTGAAGATACCTGTGAAATGTTCCCTCTGCACTCCTCCTCACATGACTTCTGCTCATTATGAGATACTATAAGATTTCAAGGGATTCGAGTAATTGGAAGTGGTTTTGTTCCCGTAATCCTGAATAATGGGAACAGAGTTGGGTTCCGGTCACCAGGGACACTATTTTTTAATCGCCCTTTTATCTAAACGGTCAGAGTATAATGAGCTCTGCGATTCCCACCCGGCAAAGTAGAACAAACGCCTACAACTTTACAGCACCACCCAGACTAGTGACATTGCCCACTGCCCTAAATGTCTCTTAAAGAACGCGCACGCACGCACACACATTCTCTCTCTCACACATACTCACGCTTTTTCTCTCACACACACTCTCTCTCTCAATGCACAGACATACCCTCACATACACAATCTCTCACACACACACAATCCCTCTCTCACACACACTCTCTCACATGTACTGTACTCAGACACACAGACACAGTCTTTTTCCCACACACACACAATTTCTCAGACTCTCACACGCACTCTCCCTCTCTCTCTCACACATACACAGTCTACAATATGGCGCCTTGGGACGTCCTCCCGGCGTGAAAGGAGCTCAAAAATTGGTCATTTCAATCCACGACTGCTTGTGGGACGCTGCTGTGCACAATTGGCTGCCAAGTTTAGCCCACAAATATACAGTTAATTCACTTTACAGTATATTCTGTGAAGCGCTTTGAAACGTCGATAAGATTTGAAAAGCGCTAATGTCATTTTGTTGGGGCTTGTTGTTGTTGTCTCACACACACACTTTCTCAACACACTCTCACATACACACACACTCTCGCAAACACACACTCTCACATACGCACTGTGCTGGGTTTAACAATGGGGTGTCAGTGTGTGGAGGCAATGCTTGATTGACTGCACTGTGCGTAACGCACTAACAGCTGTGATGCTGTCACACAGAGCAGGGGGAGCCCGAGGTCTGACCCGATCCGCTGCCTAATTGACTTAGACACACAAAATCACATGTTTCTGTTCGAAGCCTTCAGCTGCTTAATCAATGGGGTCGTTCAACCAGAGTCTGCGAGACAGATTTGAGAGGAGGGGCAGACATGCAAACCCCTTAGCTGGCCAGCTCTTTGGGACATCCTTCCTACGCGAAAAGTGCTGCGTGAATCTTAACAATAATGATCTCCGTATTTCACCCGCAAAATATAGTCAATACACGTTAAAGAACATTCTGTCAGCGCTTTGACGCGATGGGAGAATGTGATAAGGTGCATCTCAAATAACAATAACATAATAATAATCCTTGCATTTGATACAGCGCCTCATCAAGTCTTCTAGACGTCTCAAAGAGCTTCGCAGAATCTACTGTATATTTGTGGGTGAAACGCGGCAGCCAAACGTGCACAGCAGTGTCCCACAAAACAGTCGTGGATTGAGGTGACCAATCATATCACTGTTTTTTTTCCTTGAGGGATTACTATCAGGCGTGTGGAGTAACGAAACTTGGCCAAACGCAAGGATCATCATTATTATTATTATCATATACAGGTAATACCTGTATATGATAATGATAATGATATCAAAATTATTCTATCATATATCATAATTATTATATCATTATTATTATTATCATATACAGGTAATACCTGTATATGATAATGATATCATAATTATTATATCATATAGCACTTTATCAGGTCATTGAGACATCTCAAAGCTCTTGACAGGATATATATTGTATGGTGGATTGACTGTGAATCCGGATGTCCTTCCCACGTAAAAGGCAGTGTAATTTGTGGATGTTGTTGGATTCACTTTTCTTTGGATGCTGTTGTGTTGTGAGCTACAGAGTCGGCGTGGAGGGCTGGCAGCTGTTCAGCACTGCCTAATGAGGCTTGTGGGAGAGACTGGCGGAGCTGGTCTGATGTTTTATTCACTGGGTGGATGAAGAAACAATATCCCTTTAACCCTTATTCATAATTCAGGCCCTTTCGATATTCCGCACAGCAAACACAGGCCTGGAGCTTTGGGTGGGTTTGATCAAACCAACTCCTACACTGGGCCGCACGCATTTCCCAACTAAACACTGAAGCACAGAATCAGAGCGGACTGAGGTGTAGAGATATCGTGTGGTTCTCTGTCACGTTTGTGCTTTGTTTCAGGGAGCCCTGATGCTGCGCTTGCCTTATAATAATAATAATAATAATAATAATAATCCTTACGCTTGATATAGTCTTTTCACATCTTTTACCGACATCTCAAAGCGTTTCACAGATTATACCGAGAATTGACTGTATATTTGTGGATGAAACGCGGCAGCCAATTGCACACAGCAGTGTCCCCACAAACAGTCGTGGATTGAAAATAATCAATTATATTATTGTGGGCTTTTTGGGCGGATTATTATTAGGCGTGAGGAGTAAGGAAACTAGCCCGAGGTGTCGCCCTGACCTGCCTGGATTCGAACACAGGTCTCGCGCTTGTAAGGCGAGCGCTCTTAACCACTGAGCTACAGGAGCTACAGGATGGGGAAGGAGGAGGTTGGGTGAGACAAAGTGGTTGAGGGAAGTGGTTGAGTTTCAAGGTGCAGTGGCTGAAAGCGTGGCCGCCGATGATGAAGCGGGGAAATCATGTGTAAATCCCAGTGTGGTTTGTACGTACAGGATTCCGCGAGCGTCAGACATCCAGCTGACTCTCCACCCGCCCAAAATACTCACGAGGTACTGCCCCTGTTTCTGGGATGGAATACACACTCTCCGTCATAATTCCAGAGAGGATTCGGGCGCAGGTCATTTGACATCTGACAATAATAATAATCGTTCGATATAGCGCCTTATCACGTCTTCGAGACGCCTCAAAGCGCGCTTCGCAGGATATCCTGTAAAGTGAACTGACTGTGTATTTTGTGGGCGAAACGTAGAGGAAAAGCTCTCCTTGTCAGGGATGATCTCGGCTGGTGGAGATGTGTTGGGCGATCGGTGTCACCCCACGATTTACACCGAAAGTCATGATAGCATCACCATCTGGTGGTGGGACCGTGTAATAACCTCTCCATTCCCAGCTTCGAAAATGCCGTCGGACCGTGACGTCAAGGTACACGCGGTTATACAGGATTACGTGTTCACAGCGCCTCTCACATCGATCGGCTGGACTTCTCAAATCACTTGGTATTGCTGGATTGGTATCCGAGCGGGGGGAGGGAGCAGGGAGGGAGAGGCCGAGACCGGAAAGGTGACTGAAAGAGGAGAGGTCTTGATAGGGGTGGGGGTTGGTAGGGCTGGAGGGAGAGAGGGAGGAGGGAGGGGATGGGGGCATAGGAAGGCGAGGAGGGAGAGAGAGTGTAGACGCAGGGAGGAAGACGGGGAAGGGGAGAGCAAGCTGGAGGGAGGGAGGGAGGGAGGGAGGAGAAAATGAAGTAGGCTCATGCTCGCCGACTTTGTGAAGTCCTGTCGTTTAGTGGTTAGAGCACTCGCCTCGCAAGCGAAAGTCCTGGCTTCAATTCCAGGAAGGGGCGAATCCTCGGGCACGTTTCCTTACTGCACACGCATGCCAGATAACAGTCCGTCAATTTTTTTTTAAATCGGTAATGTCAATCCACAAATGTTTGTGGGACACTGCTGTGCACAATTGGCTGCGCGCACAAATATACAGTCAATTCACTTTACGGCATTGAGACGTCTAGAAGACATGAAAAGCGCGATATCAAATGCCAGGGTTGTTATTATTATTATTAGTATTGAAGGGATGTTGGATTATAAATAGCGACACTGAGTCATAAATAGCGACTCCGACAGGAACTAGAAACTCGCGTCGCTGCCGTTTACTCTGGAAATAGATTGTGTCACAGCAGAGGTTAGAAGTGAAACAAGGAACCGTAAAGGATTCGAGACCAGACCATTTTTTGCAAAAAAGTCTGATGACGATCCCGGGTTGTTTCGAGAACAGTTTGGAAAGTTTGGGTGTTTGAGCGATGGTCTAAACAAATTGGTCTACTCCTGTCTTCACTCGTTGTGGTCACTGTAAATGTGAGGCCACGGTAAAAAGAGATGGCTTCACCTGGTTTTATCTGCTCTCCCCTCCCTCCCACCCCCGCCCATCGTAGTACGAATAGCATCCACCACACGGTCAGAATTCGCCCTCAATAGTGCTGAGACAAGCCAATGAGCTGGGGAGGGGAAGGATGGGCGGGGGATTGAAAAGGCTTGGGTTTCCCAATGCATTCGAAAAAGACTAATGGAATACTTACCATCAATCCCACCGCCATGCCCCCTCTCACCTGTTTTTCAAGTCCCGCCTGAAAACCTTCCTCTTTGCCCCCCCACCCTCCCCAAGACCCCCATGGCTCAGAGTCAGGCTCCACCAGTGTTTACCGCTCTGAGACGCTGCCCTGTGTGGAGGGCGCTATATAAGTGCAAGTTGTTGTTGTCAGTGGTTTGGCAGGAAGGTGGACTGTAGGTCCTCGGGTTGGGAGGACCAATCGATCGCTGATGAATAGGTTGGAAAGGTATCTATAGTTCGTGGATCAGTGAATTGGAGGATGGTGGGGGCCGGGGCTGTGTTATTCGGAGCAGGAAGTACACAGAGAAAGTTCTTTGCTTCCAAGATGTGTGCGTAATCGCACTGGACGGAACGTTGACGGCATCTCTGCTCGGTTGAGCTTCTGCTTTGGTCAGTCAAGGGTTAAGTGCCGAGCGGGCCAGGTGCAGTGCGCGTCTGAAATGATGTGCACCAGCTCATATGAATGGACTTGTAGCCCAGCTGAGCTCCAGAGATGTGGCTCGGAGCCAGGCCCCGTGCCTACCCCTGGCTGTGTGACTGTGAGTGTGCTGCGGTTTACCAGGAATTCGGGGAAGCGATTAGCAACTACAAGTGCAGTCTTCAGCGAGGGAGATACGCACGGAGTAAAAAAAGCAACGATTACCGTACATTGACTATTTTGGGGTCAGAGCTGACTGGAGAGGGTGGGCCGTATTTGCATAAACAACGAGAGGCAGTCGTGGTAAACGTTTACAAGCCTTGGGCTTGATGGAGCGCTGTTGTCAATCGTTCTTATTTGAGATCCAGAACTCTGCAGCTGGTGTCCTCACCCGCACCAAGCTCCGCGACCATATCACTCCCATTGGCTCCCCGTCCCCCAGAGGATCGAATTCAAGATCCTCGTCCTCACCTTCAAGGTCATTCATGGTCTTTCCCCCCACCCTCACCTCTCCGATCTGCTGTCCTCCTCCCTGCCCTCTCCGTTCAGCGCCATGTCCCCCGCCCGACCATTGGAGGACGGGATTTCAGCCTCTGGATCCACACGAAGGATCTCCATCTCACAGTCCCTTCGCCTCGCTCCCTCCTCGCCTCCTTCAAGGCCGGTCTCAAGACTCTCCTCTTCCTATGTGCCTTCTGCTGCCCTCCCAACTCTCTCCCTCGCCTCCCCACGACACTGCCCCTCTCCCTTGCTCGGGTCCCGTGCTGACTGTTGAGCGCCTCGGGACGTCCTCCCGACGTGAAAGGCACCGTATGAATGTTAATTTGTTGTTGTTTGTTGAGGCTGTTATCGTGTTGTTGGGACGTCTCAAAGCGCTTCACAGGACACACTGGGAAGTGCAGTGACTGTGTATTTTGCGGGTGAAACCCACAGTCCCACAGTTCCTTTGCTTTTCTCCGTGCCTCGCCTCCTTCAAGGCCGGACTCAAGACCTTCCTCGTTGACCTTCCAAGTCGCTCTCCTAACCTCTCTGCCTTCCCTCATCCTAATCCTGCCCCCACATCCCCCCCCCACCCACATGCCCGGCTCCTGACCCCCCCGAACATTGAGCGTCTGGGGACATCCTCCCGACGTGAAAGGCGCTCTACAAATTTTGCTGCGGTTGCATGGGAATGTCAGCTTCGACTATGTGAGTTGAGTTCGACTCCTGACTTGGGACTTGAAGCCACCACTCGCGAGCTCCCACTGTGCCCGGCTGACATTCAAATGGTGGCTTGAACGAGCTGCCCAGGGCAGGGCAGCCCAAGGTGGTGCAGGAGCCTCGGGCGTGAAACGTGCAAGAATCTCCGCGTTTCACCCAGCGCCCGGTCGCCCAGCGCCACTCAACGCTGGCAGGTGTAGAGAAGACAGGATATTCTTAAACATGGTGATGAGGGTTTCAACATGAGTCAGCCACTCTGCTCGCCACAAAACACCGCAGGCAAATAAGCGTTTGCCAAATTTGCTAAATAAGAAGCCATATTTGCATACCAAATACCCCATCAATGGTCACAATGGGATTGGCCACTAGATTTTGGGGTGGGGGGGGGGCGGGGAGGGGGTAGTTGTTGAGCTCCCCCACAGGCTCGGGGTCAGACTCCGCCGCTGTGAAGCCCTCCGAGACGCTGCCTGCCGCGAAGGGCACTGTGTAAATGCAAGTTGTTGTTTGTGTGGCTGGCTCCCTCATGCAAGTGTCCGGCTTCCTCACGATACACACGTCACTCCTCATAAATCTACACTCTCTGTGGATTATCTCTCACACTCTCACTCCCCTCTCCATGAAGCAATTCCTCCTGTTTTCTCCGTTAGATCTCCCTGGTCTCTACCTTATTATACTGGTTACAGACTCCACAACCCCTGGAAACAGCCTATTTACGTCAAACCCTTTTAAAAATATATATTTTTAACACTTGTATTACGTCACCCCTTAAATGTTTCTCATGAAAAAAAAGGCCTAAACTTTCCAGTCTCTCCTGACAGCAGTAACCTGTCAACCCAGGTCTCCTCCTCGTAATCCTACCCTCACCTCTTTTCACGACTGTTTATATGGAGACCAGAATTGGACACAATACTGTACTCCAAGTATGGGTATAATAATAATAATCTATGAATTTTATATAGCGCTTTTCACGTCTTCTAGACGTCTCAAAGCGCTTCACGGAATACACTGTAAAGTGAATTGACTGTGTATTTGTGGGCGAAACGCGGCAGCCAATTGCGCACAGCAGCGTCCCCCCAACAAACAGCTGTAGGATTGAAAATGACCAATTTTATTCTCGTTTGTTTTTGGAGGGATTATTGTTAGGCGTGGGTGTGGAGTAAGGAAACTTGCCCAAAGTTTCACCCTGAGCTGCCTGGATTCGAATACAGGCCTCACGCTTGTAAGGCGAGCGCTCTAACCCCTGAGCTACAGGAGCTCCACAAAATAAACAGGGCTTGTAGAAATTCCACATCTACTCCTCACTTTTATGCTCTTATCACTCTGGGTGCAAAGCCCTTTTTTTTTAAAAAAAGGCTGTTTTGTAGTCTTATCTATCTGTGTAATAATAATAATGAAATTCCTTGCATTTGATAAGGCATCTTAGCACATCGTTGAGACGTCTCAAAGCGCTTCACCGAGTAAGCTTTAAAGTGACTGTATTTTCTTTGTGCGTGGAAAGTGCCAGTGGTGTCATGGCAGTGCCCCTCAAACAGTCACGGGTTGAGTGACTACGTTATTACCGTTTATTCGCTTTGAAAGAGATTTCCGTCCCTGAGAAAAAGCGATCTGTCGATTGGTTAACACCCGCTTTCCTACGGAGGCTTGCAAGGCAGCTTCAATTGCCCAATGTCTCGTCCCTGCCTGGCATCAAACCCAGGCCCTCTCGCTTGCGAGTCGCACACTGAGCGAAAGGAGCGATTTATCCACCGGTGTGGCTACCGTTAAGAGATTTGCGGTTCCGGATCAGACATCGATCGGGCGGAGAGGTGGCTGCCTGGCCAGCGGCAGCCCCCCCCCCCCCCCCCCACCCGATGCACCACCTTTCAATGAGTTCTGTGACCAGTAATCATGACGATAAATATAGATACGCGTATAGCTGTGGTTGCCTTGTCAGCAGGAAGTCTGAATGAGGAACTTGTCGGGTATGGACATCATCTTGCAAAACGGCTGAGCACATTACACTGACGTCGCCTTGTCCCGCAGCAAGACATGTAACCCCCCGTTAGCCAGCGAGCGAGAGAGCGAGAGAGCGAGTGAGCGAGCGAGTGAGCGAGCGTGTGACTCCCCAATGCCCCCCACCTGAGGATTGATTTCCAGAGGGAGACATGTGGAAGAAAAAGAAGTGGAAAGTTCCTCCGACTCCAGCCGCGAATCTCGTGAAAAGGTACCGAATGGAACCAGTGTGCGATGGCGGGGGGCGCGCTGACAAGGGCGCAGTCCGTCCGCTCAGTTAATGCGCTCGCTCCGCGCATGGGCACCGATTTTATGAGAGTCTTATCGCGAGGATCCCGACCGCTGGAAGGTCTAGGAAGCCGTGTGGCATCTCGATGGGAACTCAGTCACTGTGTTGTCTGGTCCCGTCAGGAAATAACTCAGCCGCTTTATTGTGCTGCCCGTGCTGTGATCCTGAATTGAGTTTCTCGTATTTACACTGTGGTTGCGACATATCTATAAAGCGCAGCTGTTGTTAGAAGAGATGGTATCGCTCTGTGTGTGTGTGTGTGTGTGTTACATTTGTGTGTGACTTGTCTTCTCTGTGTACGTGTGTGTGTGCGTTGTGTGTGTCTTGTCTGTGTATGTGTGTGCGTTGTGCATGTGTGTGTGACTTGTGAGTGTCGTGTGAATGTGCGTGTGTGCGTGTGTGTGTGTGTCTTACATGCGTGACTTACGTGTGGGTGTGTGAGCGCGCGGGTAAACGCTAGAGAGAGATTGCTATTGTACGCACAACAATATTCCTGGTATTTAATTTGGCAGCTTATCAGGTAGGTGAGACGTCTCAAAGCTCTTCACTGAATATACTGTGAAGTGAGCTGCCTGTAAATTTTGTGGCTATAACGGCAGGGGAGAGGGAGAGGGGAACACGAGGGTCTGGCAAAGCAATACTGTGGGAGCAGGTTGCTGTGGTTTGATGGGGAGGGGAGAGGGAGCTGAGCTGGTATGAAGCTGGAATCAATTCAGTAGTTGTAATTAATCCTGCCGGTTGGTGAGCAGATAGCGATCTCTTAATAAGACAAACTACTTCACTTCCTCAATAGCCGTGAGTCCAATGGCGTCCACGGATTGTGGGACTTCTCTATCTGCACCTGACAGTCTTCCTGTCATCTTCTGTCTGTTATTTCGGGAATGACTATCTTTCCTTGCATCCCTCACCCCCGGCAGCGTTCATAGGATAGTTTATAATATTAATCCTTGTGTTTCATGCAGCGCCTTATCACGCCGTCGAGATGTCTCTTGCCATAGGAAACTTGCCTATGGTTTTTTGTCCTGCCCGGGGAATCAAACCTTGCTTGCGAAGCAAGTTCTCTAGCCAATACGTTAACAGTATTTCACAGGCCAGTATTTCACAGGCCAACATGCAGGTTGGTGGTGCCCCTGCACGCAAAGTGGCTACAGCTTTCGCCTGGAAAACATACAGTCACTACACTTCAGAGTAAATCCTGTGACGCGCTCTGTGCACAGGGCGCTAGATAAATGCGAGACGTTGTTGTCGAGGGTTTGAGACGTCGCCGCACTCCGCTGTGGGAGCCAGGACGCGCGCTTGCTGCCTGCACTGTTGTGTTGTGTGGTTTGAGTTCCTAATTGATGTGCCCGTGGTCTGATTGCAGAGACAGAGTCGGGGCAGGATTGTGTTGTCAAACTCCGATCGCGTGGAACTGCCTCGAGGACTCTCAGAATGAAATCGCTGTCAAGTTTCGTGTTTCTAAATAGTAATGATAATGGTGATGATCCTTGCATTTCTTCCACAAGATGTAGTCACTTCACTTGTACAGTGTAGCCCAGTGAAGCGCTTTGAGGCGTGATACATCACCATCTCAAATGCAAGGGTTATTACTATTATTCGATGTGATGCGATTCAAATCACGGTGACTCTCAAAGGATTTTACTGTCAGGGGGAGAGGCAACAAGAGGGACTGGGAAAGCAAAGCTGAGGGAGCAGGTTAATAACAATAATAATCCTTATTATTACGCTAGAATTTGTTATAGCGCTTTTCACGTCTTCTAGACGTCTCAAAGCGCTTCACAGAATATACTGTAGAGTGAATTGACTGTATATTTGTGGGCGAAACGCGGCAGCCAATTGCGCACATCAGCGTCCCCCACAAACAGTCATGGATTGAAATGAGCAATTTTATTCTTGTGTTTTTTTTGGAGGGATTTATTATTAGGCGTGTGTGTGTGTGTGTGTGTGTGTGGAGCAAGGAAACTTGCCCAAGGTTTCGCCCTGACCTGCCTGGAATCGAACACAGGTCTCACGCTAGTAAGGCGAGTGCTCTAGCCACTGAGCTACAGGACTCATGCTACAGGTTCCTGTGGTTTGTTGAGTGGGGAGGGAGCGGAGGGGAAGCTGAGATGGTACGAAGCAGGAATAAATTCAGTTTTTGTGATTAATTCTGCCGATTGGTGAGCGGATAATGATCTGTTAATCAGACAAACTCCTTCACTTCCTCAATAGCCGTGATTCCAATGGTGTCCACAGTTTGTGGGACTTCTTCATCCGTCTTATTTGTTGTCATTTGTGACTGTGTGATTTGTGCACAGAGACGTTTCACCGTCAGCCTTAATACCAATGACCATTTATATATATTATATATAATTATATACCGTACCTGGGGTGGGAGGGGGTGGGGGGTGAGGGCATTGTTGGCCGGGAAAGAGGGAGAGAGAAACTCGCTTCTCCTTGAGTAGCGGCCGAGAGATCTTTAACGTCCAACCAGATCAGGCGCAGTTTAACAACAACCACAAAATTACATTTGTATATCGCCTCTCACATCGGGAGGACGGCCTGAGTTTCTATCTTATCGGAAGGATCTCCGTCAATGCATCGCTTTGCTCTCTCACCCCTAGACTGTGAGCTCAAAGTGCTGCGTTTGAATCCACAACCTCGTGACTCCGCCACAGGCTGAGCCACACACACTGACGTTATAGTAATGATGACCCTTGCATTTGATGTAGCGCTTTTCCTTTTCGCGTCTTCTGGACGTCTCAAAGCTCTTCACAGAACGCACAGTGCTGTAAGCTGAATTGACTGCACGAATCTGTGGGCGAAACGTGGCAGCCGAATGCGCACAGCAGTGTCCCACAAACCGTCGTGGATTGAAATGACCCCCGTTTTATTATTCTTTATTTTGGGGGGGGGGAGGGATTATTATTAGGTGTCTGTGTGTGTGGTGTGTGTGTGTGTGGTAAGGAAACTCGCCCAACGTTTTTCGCCCTGACCTGCCTAGATTCAACCACAGGTCTCACTTGGTCAGGCGAGCGCTCTAACCACTGAGGAGAGCCACTGTCGGCTCCCGATTTACCTACAAATGAGGTGTCTCCGCGAATAAAAGTTGGAAGCAGAATTTTAAACGTTGAACATACAATAGAAATGGTTATCTAGTGATCAGCATGTCTTAAAATTGCCGTCAACACCAAGAATATTTACTTCTGTCAGCACTAAATATTTCTCTCTCTCTCTCGTTCAGTCTCTTCTCGCCCTCTCAGTCGCTTATCTCCTCTCTCTCATTCCTCAGTCCCTCGTCTCTTTCTTCTTTCCCTTCTTTTGTTCCCTCTCTCTTGTCTCTTTCTCTCCTTCTCTCCCCCCCCCCCCCCCACCCCACTCTCTGTCTCTCTCTTTCTCTCCCCTTCTCTCTCTCTCTTTCTCTCTCTGTTCTCTCTCCTCCTGACTGGCACACACCGGCATCTCATATCTCAACAACCCCGGGGTGCACGTGAGGTTTTGTTTGTGTTCCCCCAGCCGGGCGTCCGACACTTGCGGAAACCCATCGCTATCTCTGAAGATTTTCCAAACTATCTCTCACTGTGGGCCACGCCTGTGCCCCTGTGCGGACGGACTTTCTCTCTCTCTCTCTCTCAGTCCGGCTGATAAGCAGACATTCCAATCACAGCTCCCAACCGCAGAGGCGCACATCTGGGGAGAGTGGGGGGGGGGGGGGGGGGGGGTCGGGGGGGAGGCTTCCTAACCCAGTGACGCTGTGAGTCTTAATCCCGTGCCCCGTGGGGCTGTGTGTATGTGGCTGAGCAGCCTGTGGTGGGAAGGGAGGAGACCGGGAGCAATTAGCCGGCTTTCCCCGGGGTGACACATATCTCAGCAGTTGAAACCACAAGCCATTAGTGCGGGATACGTCGCGCACCATCTCAGGCAGCCAGCAATCTGCAGCTCTCAGCCTCGTTAGGAAGGAGCCTCTCTGACTGCCTGTCTCCCCGCCTGCCTGGCCCCCCCGCCTGCCTGTGTCCCTCTCTCCCTCCCTCCCTCCCTCCTGTAGTTCAGTGGTTAGAGCGCTCGCCTTACAAGCGTGAGACCTGTGTTTGAATCCAGGCAGGTCAGGGCGAAACCTTGGGCAAGTTTCCTTACTCCACACCCACGCCTAATAATAATCCCTCCCCCCACCAAAAACCACAATAATAAAAGATTGGCCATTTCAATCAACGGCTGTTTGTGGGGACGCTGCTGTGCACAATTGGCTGCCGCGTTTCTCCCACAAATATACAGTCAATTCACTTCACAGTATATTCTGTGAAGCGCTTTGAGACGTCGATAAGATTTGAAAAGCACTATACTGTATCAAATGCAAGGATTATTATTATTATCCCCCTCCCTCCCTCCCTCCCTCCCCTTTTATTACCTTTATGGCTCGTTCTCTACCCAATATTTTCAGATCAAATGATTCCCCATATCCCTTAATTCCCCCCAAATCCCCCCCCCCCCCCCCCCCCGCTCCCTCTATCCCCTCTCCTCTCCCCCACTCTCCACCCCCGCTCGGGGCTGTGGACGTCCCTATGTCTGCTGTGGTTGTTGTTGTTGTTGTTTGGGGGCGCGTCAGTTGGATGTCTGATGTACACGGAAACAGTCTCCAAATCAAGCTGAGAATTCCATACATCCCACTGGCACACGGGCATCCCAGCGACAGGTTGCTGGGGTGGGTAAGGACAGAGTTTTAGACACAGGTTGGCAAGAGCCGAGGCTTGAGGTGTAGGGTGGGGGGTGGTGGGGGGGGGAGAGGAAGGGGGAGCCCAGAGTGTGTGGCCTCGTCAAATCTTTGTCTCAACGCGCTTCACAGGATATATGGAGTCCTGTAGCTTACAAGCGTGACCGTAGAATCTTACGGCACAAAAGGAGGCCATTCGGCCCATCGAGCCTGTGCCGGCTCTTTACAAAGAGCCATTTAATCGCACTCCCCAGCTCTCTCCCCGTAACCTCATGAACCCGTCCTCCCCAAATAATCAATCGTTGAACATTGATAGACTGCCACCCCTCCCATGCTCTTCTCATCCCCACCCCTCCCAAACACACACACACACACACACCCAGCACTGCCCTGAAATCTCTGGCTAAACTGTGAGATCAAAGTCTCTGACGTGAAGTTTATGAGCCACAAGACAACCTTCAGCCCCAGAGAGACAGAGGGCTCGAGCGGCCGAGCCACGTCCGCACTCAGTATTAATGGGCCTCGAGAGATTCACGCTCGCTCCGGAGATCGAGTGACTCAGGCCCGGCAGCTCCTCAAGGTCAACTCACAGTGATGCCCCCCCCCCCCCCCCCCCCCCACCCGGATACAGTGTAAATAATACACAGCCCCCCAGGGGAACTTCCCCAGACTGAGCCGTCACTGAGTCCCACTCAGTCAGTCAGTCACACACACACACACACACAGAGTCACACTCGGTCTCGCTCGCTCTGGCAAGGTTGTGGATTTAAGGTCCACAGCGAGACTTGAGCCCACAGCATCAGCTAACACCCCAGCGCAGGATGGTGGGGGTTTGGGGAGGGGGGAGACGGGACGGGAGTGTGGGTGGGTGGGTGGGGGGCAGATGGAGAATGCTTTAATGTGCTTTGCAATTAGACAAAATTGTGGAGTTCCTGTAGCTCGGTGGGTAGAGCACTCGCTTTACAAGAGTGAGACTTGTGTTCGAATCCAGGCAGATCAGGGCGAAACCTTGGGCCAGTTTCCTTACTCACACGCCTGATAATAATCCTTCCGAAACAACCCCCCACCTCCCCACAATCATAAAACTGGTCATTCCAACCCACGGCTGTTTGTGGGGGACGCTGCTGTGCGCAATTGGCTGCCGCGTTTCGCCCGGAAATGAGCAGTCACTTCACTTTACGGTATACTCTGTGAAGCGCTTTGACATGTCTCGGAACACGCGAAAAGCGCAGTATCGCTTGCGAGGATTAATATTATTATTATTCTCATCGCGTCTTTGAGCTGCCTCAAAGCGCTTCGCGGAATGCACCGCAAAGTGACGCGACCGTGTACTTTGTGGGAGAGAAACTGCCCGAGGCTGTGTCGCCTAAGACAGTAAAACATATGGCAATCATTTCGCCCCACGCGCACACAGTCACTTCACTCGACAGTGTGCTTCCGCGAAGCGCTTTGGGACGCCCAGAAGACGTGAAAAGCGCTGTATCAAACGCGAGGATTTATTATTAATATTATCATTAATATTAATATATAAAGCAGGGGCAATGTAATACAATTCACTAATACCGGGACACACACACACACAGACACACAGACAGAGAGACTGGCAATGTTGTCTCATCTGATTCACAGCTCAGTGTTTGCTCTGTGTGTGTGTGTGTGTGTGTGAGTGAGAGAGAGAGAGAGTGAATGTGTGTGCAGAGGCAGATCAGCAGGCAACTATCAGGGTCCTATTGCTGCTCATTTTTTATACACACACATACACACACACACACAGAGAGAGAGAGACAGAGAGAGGCTTGAAACTTCCTGTTCTGAGCTGGTTGCAAAGCAAATCCTATTGGTATTTCAAGCGACACACAGAGAGAGAGAGAGAGAGTGAGTCAGTCAGTCTGTCTGTCTCACTCCATCCATGAACTCAGTGGAGTTGCACACAGCAGTAGGGAAGCTGCCTGCAGCTAGTTGACTACATGTCAAAGATATCTCTCTCTCTCTCTGTGTGTGTGTGTGTGTGTGTGTTTGCTGAGACTGTTTCCAAAAAAGAGAGAAAACTTTGACCAAAGGACTACCATTTGCTGATTTCCTGGTGACTGCAACTCGCTGGAACAACTTTGAACTTGGTATTTTGTTTTTTAATTGATGCTTTTTGTAAGACAATTGAGATTTTTTGTTGTTGCTGTTTGCTGCTTTTGTGTGTGTGTGTGTGTCCCATTGCTGGACACTTGGGAGGAGGATATTTTTGCACTCTCTCTGCCTCCCTCCCTCTCACACACACACACACACACACACTCTGGACTGTGGATCACACTGTGAAGACACTTTTGTTGAGAAGAGAAGGAACCTATTTATTCATTTTTTTTTATATTGCAAAACCAGCTCCATCCCTCCCTCTCCTCACCCCACCCAAACCCTATCACTTCTCTCTGTCTCTCTCTCCATCCCTCCACCCTTCCCTCCATCTCTTCCTCTCTGTTTCTCTCTCACTCCCCTCCTACTCCATCCCCTTCCCCCCTCCATCTTATACCCTCTCTCCTCTCAATCCCTCCTTCTCAATCTTTCTCTCTCCCTCCGTCCACCTCTCTCCTTCCCTTCCTCTCTCAATCCCTCTCTCTCTCCATCCCTCTGTCCCTCCCTCTCCATCCAACTGTCCCTCCCTCTCCATCCCTCTCTCTCTCTCTCGCTCCATCCCTCTGTCCCTCCCTCTCCATCCCTCTCTCTTCTCTCTCTTCTCTCTCTCCATCCATCTGTCCATCCCTCTCTCCCTCTCTCCCCCCTCCTGAGTGATGGACCAGCAGGCTGATGGTTTGGAGGAAGACCAGCCTGTGGTCTCTGGAGCCTCCTGTGATCTCCCCCCAGCCAGTGGGAGCCACAACAGCCTGACTCCTCACCATCCTCATCATCACCAGCACCATCATCTTCATCACCATCATCACTCCAGCAACAGCAAAACCTTCACTGGCATCAAGCTGTTTGGTAGAAGGTAAGTTTGGTTATCATGGAAAACTCACAGACAGACAGACACACACATGCACAGAAATAACACACACACATACACAACACACACAGGCACGCACGTCCACAACACACACAGACACATACAGAAAGGCACATACATACATACATACATACATACATAACGAACACAGGCACATACATAACGAACACAGGCACACACAAAACACACAGGCACACACAAAACACACAGGCACATACATACACACACACACACACATACATACACACACACACACACACACATACATAACTCACAGGCACGCATAACATACACAGGCATTCTACATACATAACTAGAGACATAATCATATCAGACATATATGTGTACACACACATAGAGAGACACAGGAAACAAGTGGTCACAGGCGAGACCTGTCGTTAACACACACACCCCCCACCCCCCTCCCACACACACACAGCATAATCTATTAGAGATTTTAGTTTGGTTCTGTTTTTATTGTGGAGGAAGGGAAGGAGAGGCCGTGTGTGTGTGTGTGTGTGTGATCGATCACTTGCCACATACAGATCTTGTGTCTGTCTGTGACCAAAGTGCCTCTGCCTTAAAAAGTCCAGTGACGTTTGTCTGATGATTGTTTCCATTTACACTGAGTCACTGTGAAGTGATCAGTCTGTGTGTGTCTCACTCTCCCCTTCTCCGTCTCACTCTCTCCCTGTTCTTGTCTGTCTCTCTCTATCACTGTTTCGGTCTCTGTGCGCGCCTGTTCTCTCTCATTTTCTGTTTCACTCTCCCACTGTTCCTGTCCACCTCTCTCTGTCCCTGTTCGTGTCTGTTTCTCTCTATCCCTCTCACTTTCTATGTGTGTGTGTCTCACTGTCTGTCTCTGACCTTGTTCCTATCTGTCTGTCTCTCTGATCCTCTAACTGCCTTTGTGCCTGTCTATCTATCTGTCAATGTCTCTATAGTGCCTCTATATTTCTCTCTGCCTCTATTTGTTTCTCTGTTCTCTCACTCTGTCCGAACTACACATCCTATATATATTATATATACTCTATATAGGCGACTCGATAACCTGATAAGGTGCTATAATAATCCTTGCATTTGATGTAGCGCTTTTCATGTCTTCTAGACATCTCAAAGCACTTACACAGAAAATACTGTAAAGTGAATTAATTGACGATATATCTGGTGGGCCATACCAAATACAAGGACTATTATTATTGTAATTAATATTGTTATTATTTAGTCACGTTGCTGGTGCTCGGTGTTGAGATCACTCAGTCGTGGAGGGAGGGAGGGAGGGAGGGAGGGGGGGGGGGGGGGGGGGAGGGAGGGAGGGAGGGAGGGAGGGAGGGAACGAACGAACGAGCTTGGTTCCCTGTGCGGAGGCTGTCGCGTCGTTGATTGAACGGACACGTCTCTCCCACAGAACCTTCGACGCTCAAATACCTCAAAGTTCTTCCGGCAAATTGCTGTCGAGTGTAGTATGTGTACTCGGAGGAAACGTAGCGATGCTTTGCGCGTGGCAACCCACGATTTTAAGACAAGCAGCAAAGAAAAAAGAGAGCCAGCGGGGAGAACGGGGAGAATTGTTGGTTTTTTTAACGCAGAGCGTCGTTTCGACCTGGAATGATGGCGTCATCGGTCACTTCAGCCCACAGCTATCTGTGGGAGGCTGCTGTGCGCAATTGGCTACCGCGTTTCGTCCACAAAACCCACAGTCAATTCACCGTACAGTACATGCGGTGACGCACGTTGAGACGTCACAAAAGATGTGATAAGGGGCTAGATGAAATGCAAGGATTATTATTATTGTATGATAGTTGGCCAGGACTGACAGAGAGAGAGAGAGAGAGAGAGAGAGAGAAATTCCCTTCTCTTGTTCGATAACTCCTCAGGATCTTTGACATCCACACAAACAGTGCGCGGACCTGAAGCTCGGTTTAATGTCTCGTCCGCAGGTCTCCGCGCCTCTGACAGTACCTGAGTTTTGCGCTGGAACGGCAGCCTAGACGGTGGAGCTCAAAAGGACCCGCCCCAAGGTTGTGACCCAGACAGAGAACCGGGCTGGCATTCAGTCCTGTCCATTAGCGGGCTGGCAGCGAGGCTGAGATACAGTTCCAATCAATGTGTCCCACGTGGAAGCCTGTAGCTCAGTGGTTAGAGGACTCGTCTCGCAAGCGAGCGAGAGGACAGGGGTTCAATCTCTGGGCAGAGCGAAATCTTGGCAAAGTTTCCTTGCTCCACACACCTCTGCTTACGTCGCTGTAAGTAGGAGCCGAGCTGTTAAGCGGGTTGACAGATCGCTTTTCCAGGGATAAAGATTCCGTGAAACAAATAAGTCGGTCACTCGCGCCACGAGGGCTTGTGAGACGCTGCTGTGCGCAATTGGCTGCTGCGTTTCACCCACGATGCATCCACTTCGCAGAAGATTCTCACGATAACGTCTTGAGGCCACGGTAACAATGCGCTCTAACGAACGCAAGGATTGTTATTCGTACAGAGAGTGCATCAGCGGTGGAGTCCTGTGGCTCAGTGATTAGAGCACTCGCCTTCCCAATACGAAACCTGCATTCGTTTCCAGACAGGGCCAAACCTTGGGCGAGTTGCCTGACTCCGAGCGCCTGGTAATAATCCCTCGAAAAGAATAATTAAAATGGTGACTTCAATCCACGACTGCCCGTGGGACACCGCCGCGCGTAATTGGCTGCCGCGTCTCGTCCACAAACATACAGTGGGTTCCCTTTGGAAGGCATGAAAAGCGCCGTTTCGGAGGCAAGGATTTATTCCTGAGAAGTTTCGGGACATTTTATTTACGTGTTTGCGTTGGCGCGCGGTGGCTGGAACTTGTCCGGCCAGCGAGCGAGGGGCCAAATCGCCAATTTCCCAACCCAGAAAATAATGATGAGTTGCGATAAGTTGTGAAACGTTGAAACGCGGCTTCCAACAAGGCAGGGTGTCTCAACACCCGCAACTCTCACCCACTCGGCTGTCCGTCCGTCAGAGTGGGTTCTTATATCACCCTCCCGCAACACCGTAATAACCAAGCCGTGGGCCTTCAGATGAGACGTTAAAACCGAGCTTCCTGCTGCCTGTTACCGAGGTCCCGTGGCGCTACTCACAGAGAGAAGGGAGTTTCTCTCCAGGGGAACTCGTTCACGGCAAAGACTGTTTGTGGGTCACTGTTTTGTGCAACTTGCACAATACACAGTGACTCCACTTTAAAGTGTAGCCTGTGAAGCGCTTTGGAGACTTCTCGGCCACGCGATTAGGTGCTGTGTCCAACGCAAGGATTTAGTATCGTCGCTATTATTATCCTTGCATTTGATAATACATGGCGTATCACATTGTCGAAGACCCTCACAACAACAACAACAACAATTTACATTTATATAGCGCCTTTCACGTCGGGAGGACGTCCCAAGGCTCACGTGACATAGTGAAATAAAACGTAGGGATGTTGTAACATTGCCAGCGGAACAGCGCAGTCACCACGCTCGGTGGTAACGGCTGGGAAGTGCTTTGAGGGAGTTGGGGGGTGGGGGGGGGGGGGTTTCAAGGTTGGGGAAAAAATCCATCTGCAGCTTATCTGGATTTCACAAGACTTTTCCTGC
Source organism: Hydrolagus colliei (assembly GCA_035084275.1). Taxonomy (NCBI): domain Eukaryota; kingdom Metazoa; phylum Chordata; class Chondrichthyes; order Chimaeriformes; family Chimaeridae; genus Hydrolagus; species Hydrolagus colliei. Next base: position 14,273,912 of record CM068757.1, on the reverse strand, counting down.
TGGCAGAGGAGAGGGAATCTTGTGAAATCACCAACAACATCAACTGGATTTACTCCGACCACGGCCTGCCTGCCGTTTAGTTTGCTGTGTGCCCCCTCTTTACTCCCTCCCCTCCCCCTCCCTGTGAATGTTTAGTTATTCGTTAATATAGCCCAGACACGATGGGGAAGAGAGGAGGGGATAGAGTTACAACACCAACAAAATGACGTTTCCAGAGCGTCTTTCACGTCGGGAGGACGACCCAAGGAGCTGGAGAGACATTGTTTCGGACCCGAGTCGGGGTCAGGGACGGGGTGGGGAGGGTGGAGGGAAAGGAGTGGGATATGGGGTGACCCATGAAACCGTCGAAGAGGAGGGTCTTGAGGCCAGAGAGGGTGGGGGGGGGGGGGGGGGGGGCGAGTCAGAGGGACCGCAGGATGACGTTTCAGAGGCTGGGGGCAGAGTGGCTGAAGGCACGTCCGCCGAGGGTGGGGTGGATGGGTCGAGGGACGTGGAGCAGGCCGGAGCCTGCTGAGTGGAGGGGGCGGGCAGGTTGGCGGAGGTTTTGGAGCTCGCGGATTGCGCAGGTGGGTAGTGGAGGGTTAGGGTTAGAGTGAGATCCAGTGGGGGAGCGAGCACCAGCGCAGACACAATGAGGAGAGAGCGAGTAGTGAATGGGATTAGAGTAGAGAGCTCCAGATGGGCCGAACACTAAAAACATTTCTGTGTTGGAGCTGGAGTGGGCTGTTTGACAGGTGCTCTGTTTGCGATCTGTTTGCTGTTGTGGTAAAAAGATTTCTGGCTTGCGTGCTGGAAATTCTTGGCTGTAAACTGTGGGTGGCCAACGGGACCTGGGTTAAGAAGAAACTAGTATCAGACTAGCTCGCGAGACCTCAGTTTTGTCGAGGTCTTGAACGGGGGGCTAAACTCCTGAAAGCTTAACCCATTGGAGCCCTGTAGCTCAGTGGTTAGAGCAGTCGCCTCCCAAGTGAGAGACCCGGGTTCGATTCCCGGCAGGGCAGAAACCATGGGCAAGTTTCCTTATTCCTCGATAATAATCCCCGAAGAAAGAAAAAATAATAATAATTTGGTCACTCAATCCATGGCTGTTGGTGGGACGCTGCCGTGCGCAATTGGCTGCCACATTTCGTCCACAAATATAACAACAGCAACAACTTCGATTTATATAGCGCCCTCCACGCCGGACGGCGTCTCAGAGCGCTTCAAATATACAGCCAATCCGCTTTACAGTCTATACTTAGTCCTCGCTTAACGTCACAGTTGTGTTCGCGAAAAGTGCGACTTTAAGCGAAACGCCGTCAAGTGAATCCGCGCATGAATACAGGACATTCAGCGTCTATGGAAAGTACTCACGCTACCCAAAGTACTTTGTTTCCACCCGCGCGAACGACGTGATAGTGAACGTCCCGATGTTAAATGA